>JAKUCV010001502.1:0-60314 GCA_028386065.3 Turnera subulata | reverse complement strand
AGGTCTGATAGGACTCGGTATGAGCCTAAGAGATATGGATTTCTTTTGACTCATACTGGAGTCGTGATGCTCATGGATGAAGATGAGCCCACTTCCTATCAGCAGGCAATTACGGGTCCAGACTCTAAGAAGTGGCTAGAAGCCATGAATTCTGAGATGGAATCCATGTATGAAAACAAGGTATGGACCTTGGTTGATCCACCTGAAGGGAAACCCATTGGAAGCAAGTGGGTCAATAAGAAGAAAACCGAATTGGATGGTAATGTGATTACCTTTAAAGGGCGATTGGTTGCTAAAGGTTTCAAACAAGTTCATGGTATTGACTATGGTGAAACTTTTTCGCCAGTTGCCATGGTTAAATCCATCCGAATTCTATTGGCTATAGCTGCATATCATGATTATAAGATATGGTAGATGGATGTCAAAACCGTTTTCCTTAATGGAAATCTTTTAGAGGATGTGTACATGACACAACCTGGAGGTTTTGTCACTCCAGAGAATACTAATAAGATATGCAAATTGCAAAGATCCATTTATGGATTAAAGCAAGCATCTAGTAGTTGGAATCTTCGTTTTTATGAAGTATTCAAACAGTTTAGTTTCATTAAAAATGAAGATGAGCCATGTGTTTACAAGAAGGTTAGTGGGAGCACTATCGTTTTCTTATTTTTGTATGTTGATGACATTCTACTCATTGGGAATGATATTCCAACACTACAGTTTGTAAAGACTTGGTTAGGAAAGAATTTCTCAATGAAGGACTTAGGAGAAGCTGCCTACGTGCTAGGTATAAAGATCTATAGAGATAGATCCAAAAGGCTTCTTGCTCTAAGTCAAAGTACATATATTGACAAGGTGCTTAAAAGGTTTAGCATGCATGATTCCAAGAAAGGTTTCTTGCCCATGTCACATGGCATAACTCTCTCAAAGAATCAATGTCCTAGTACTTCTAAGGAGAGAGAGCGAATGAGTAAGATCCCTTATGCGTCAGCAATAGGAACCATCATGTATGCCATGCTAGGTACTCGACCGGATGTTGCATATGCATTAAGTGTCAGAAGCAGATATCAATCTAATCCCGGTGAAGGTCATTGGACAGCGGTTAAGAACATCCTTAAGTACTTGAGAAGAACTAAGGATGTAGAAGCTAGCTTCCAAACTGATAGGGATGACTTTAGATGCTAGCTTGTTGTAAAGGGTTATACAGATGCTAGCTTCCAAACTGACAGGGATGACTTTAGATCACAGTCAGGATATGTGTTTTTTCTTAGAGGCGATGTGAGGCTCTGCAAAGTTCCTTCTGAGAACAATGTAGCAGATCCCTTGACTAAGCCGCTCACATAGTAGAAGCGTGATGGTCATACTAGATCCATTAGTATTAGATACATGGATGCTTGGCTTTAGTGTAAGTGGGAGATTGTTAGTGTAATGCCAAAAAGCCAATCATTGGATGATTATATAGTCATGTCTATTTATTAAGGTTTTATTCCAATATATATGTTTATCAGTGATAAACACTTGCACATATTTATAACCTAAGAATATTTTATATTCTTGAATTGTCCCTAGTCGATTATTATTATGGATGGGTTGTAATAATAAATTAAGACTAGCGTATGTTGAGAATTATATGAGATATGAATTCTACATACAGGTACAAGTTAGAGAACTTGTGGTTGGGACTGACCCGACATAAAAACACTATATGGACTGTTATATATGTTGTCATTAGCGGTTCTTATATGTATTGTCCTTAAACCTGAGATCATCAAGGTTCCCAACATGTGAGTCGTATACTTTGATATTACTCTTAGTTACCCGTAACTGAGTAAACCTTAGAGTAATTATTAGGTATATGATGTAATGTGTAGTGGGTTTTGTATGATCAAGATAGGATTCTTCCAACCCATATAACGGGTATCTTATCAGTTGGGCCCCTTGATAGAGTTGAACTGTAAATGCATGGCCATGCTCAGATTAAGTGATATGGAGATATCAATCGTATCCGTTTTACACAGTTAACTTGGGGATCAAGAAACCTTAGATTAAACATATACGAGAATGACATATTCCATGTCTCGTGTTTGATCTTGATATAATGGGACGAAAGGACGACGACATTTTCCGAGGCATAATGAATCAGTACTGATCTGGTCACTTGGGTAGCAATGATGTGTTGCTAGACACCGCTCATTGTTTATAATTATAAATGAGAGTTTATAATTATTGCCAACGTGATTAGTGCCTACAGGGTCACACATTTAGAACTGTTGATTCGGGCCAGTGGTTAGACCATGGTTGGACCATGGTTGGACCAGGTTATTGAGCTATTGGTTAGATCATGGTTGGACCGAGTCATTTGGGTTGATTCGGTTCAATAGTTACCAGAATTATTGGACCTGAATTATTGTCCAAAATGCATGAAAGGATGTGTTGTTTTATATATATGTTGAAATATATGATTGAGTTAGTGGAGACATGATCATGTTGATGATTGTGACTAAAGTATAGATAATAGAAAACACAATCATACATGATAAGATATATGTATGATTGTGTTGGCTATTTCTATATTAACTAACATTGATATATGTATATGTGATATACATAAATGGTGGTGGTTAATGAGATTAACACACCAAGCTCAACACACACAACACATCAAATACTCTAGGCTCTCCCTCTCGGAAATTCTACAGCTAGCACTGCGGTTCGGGAGTGCTCGGGTTAGTGATTGTGAGACGGTTGCCAGTGGTCATCAACGGTTCGTACGGATACCGTAGAGGAGTCGGATTTTTGTCCGGTTCTTACTGATTCGTATCATCGGTTGAGTGAAAGATCTCGACCAAACCAGGCACGAATTTTTGTTATTCTGTTTACCCCGTTTCACATGGATCCTCCATTAGTTCCGGGTTTTCCGCTGCGCATATTGTCTATTTATTTGCATACCCGGTTACTTACAGGAAGTGGGATTTAAATGCTTGCAGGACCACTCGCAACATGCACAAAAAGCTGATGTTGACAGCTTCAAATATGGTATCTGTAAAAACCATATGTCACGTATTTAAGATATCGTATCGATAAAAACCATATGTCGTGTGTTCAAGGTATGGTATCGGAAAAAAACCATAATTTTTCTGCAAGTGAAAATCAACACAAGCAAAGCTAGCAATACACATGTAATTTGTTATTCATCAAAATCAGATCGTAATCAAGGATAATCACAGTTCAGCATTAGGAGGTGATTAACCCTATTTTTGGTCAAAAAATATAACCATCGAATAAAGAAATGAGATATATGTTTTGTAAAATTCCTTTAGTAAGAAAGTCCTTGTATCTCAAACATTATTATTTGGACAATTACAATCAAGAACCTAATTCTTTCTATATCTATTCTGAAGAAAAGACTATGAACATATGACCATAATAACTTGTAAAGATTAATGTGAAGAAAAGATTAAATTCATAAGAATTGAATAGACTGTGAATAGACTATGAGTAATTGTGTGTATTGATTAGTGTTGTAACATGTATAAATATAAAAGGTTGTAGTTGTCTAAACAACCTCAAACACATCCGGATGACCCCCTACTGACATTGACGTATATTATCACTATACACAATTCTATCTAATCATAACAAGATTATATTGATCACAATATGATAAGCCTAACCCTACCTTTATCTATCAATACTCCCCCTCAAGAAGAGGGTGGTAACTGTCCAACCCGAAGCTTGTCCTTGAGAAACTCGAATCTTAGTCGAACCAATGCTTTAGTCAAGCTGTCTGCAACTTGATCAACACTAGTGAGAAACCGAATACTCAACAACCCAGCTGGGACTTGTTCACTAACAAAGTGATAATCAATCTCAATATGTTTTGTGCGGGCGTGCATGATGGGATTCACAGCTAGGCAAGTTGCACCAAGATTATCACACCATAAAATTGGTTTGGATGGCTAGAAACCTGAAGCTCCTGAAGCAAAAGACTGAACTCAAAGAATTTCTGTAGAAGCATCTGCTAAAGCTTTATATTCTGCCCCGGCACCAGAAATTTTGAACTGAGGATGTAGCTCCGCTACCAATTGTAGGCCCAAAAGTGCCTAAGAGGGGGTTGAATTAGGCTTTTATAAACTTTTTCAGACAGAAAGATTTGGTTTCTGTGATACAAAATCTCTGCGGGCAAATTTGGGTTTTGAGATACCAAATTTGTTAAGTGCTTAGCGAGTATATGGAGTAAAAAAGCGAGTAGAGAGGGAGTAGAAAAGAGTGAACACAACGATTTAGAGTGGTTCCCCCTTACCAGGTACTTCACTACCTAAAGGATCCTTCCTTTAGGATTTGAAAACACTCACTATACTTAGGTTCTTGCGGGATCAATCTTAACCTTTACAAACACAAGCTTTTCTAGGCTAAGCTCGAACCTTTACAAATTTTTCACAGGCTAAGCTCTAACCTACACAAGCTTGATTTTGTGCACTAGCTGGGATAATCTTCCAGAGGTGTAAGCGTCCCTCTTTGTAGGATCTGAGTGTGGGGGATAAGCTTCTGCAACGGCTTCTTGTACTTCAGTTGACTTCAGTTCATTAAAGCTTCATTTTAGTGCCGTTATCCGTGTCAACTCCTTGGTAGCAACGAATTACCTAATCAGGAAAGTTTGGACCACCTTCTGGACTTGAGTGGGAGTTAGGTAGGAACATCTTCTGCACTTCCATAAAGTCTTCCCTCTTGCTTGTTCTCCAATTCAAACGGCTGGAAGTGGGATTTAAATGCTTGCAGGACCATACGCAACATGCACAAAAAGCTGATGTTCAGAGCTTCAGATATGGTATCGGTAAAAACCATATGTCACGTATTCAAGATATGGTATCGATAAAAACCATATGTCATGTGTCCAAGATATGGTATCGGAAAAAACCATAATTTTCCTGCAAGAGAAAATCAACACAAGCAAAGCTAGCAATACACATGTAATTTGTTAATCTTCAAAATCAGATCGTAATCAAGGTTAATCACAATTCAGCATTAGGAGGTGATTAACCCTATTTTTGGTCAACAAATATAACCATCGACTAAAGAAATGACACATATGTTTTGTAAAATTCCTTTAGTAAGAAAGTCTTTGTATCTCGAACATTATTATTTGGACAGTTACAATCAAGATCCTAATTCTATCTATATCTATTCTGTTGGAGAAGAAAAGACTATGAACATATGACCATAATAACTTGTAAAGATTAATGTGAAGAAAAGATTAAATTCATAATAATTGAATAGACTGTGAATAATTGTGTGTATTGATTATTGTTGTGACATGTATAAATATAAAGAGTTGTAGTTGTCTAAACAACCTCAAACACATCCGGATGACCCCTTACTGACATTGACGTGTATTATCACTATACACAATTCTATCTAATCATAACAGGATTATATTGATCACAATAAGATAAGCCTAACTCTACCTTTATCTGTCAATACTCCCCCTCAAGATGAGGGTGGTAACTGTCCAACCCGAAGCTTGTCCTTGAGAAACTCGAATCTTGGTCGAACCAATGCTTTAGTCAAGATGTCTGCAACTTGATCAGCACTAGTGAGAAACCGAATACTCAACAACCCAGCTGCTACTTGTTCACGAACAAAGTGATAATAATCTCAATATGTTTTGTGCGGGCGTGCATGATGGGATTCATAGCTAGGCAAGTTGCACCAAGATTATCACACCATAAAATTGGTTTGGATAGCTAAGAAACCTGAAGCTCCTGAAGTAAAAGACCGAAGCCAAAGAATTTCTGTAGAAGCATCTGCTAAAGCTTTATATTCAGCCTCGGTGGACGAACATGAAACCGTTTGTTGTTTTTGTGCTCGCCAAGAAAGAAGGTTGGTCCAAGAGAAATTTCCATTCTATTTGTGGATCATCGATCATCGATACAACCTACCCAGTCGGCGTTCGCAAAAGCCTGCAGAGATAGGTTAGAGTTGGCCTTGAGAAATAAGCCATTATCAAGAGTATGCTTGACATGCCTCAATACTCGTTTTACTGCAGCCCAATGACTCTGTCCGGGTGAGTGCATGAACTGACACAACTAGTTGACAACAAAGGCAAGATCAAGTGGTGTTACTGTTAAGTATTGCAACCCGCCAACAATATTCCTATACTTGGTGGCATCATCAAACAAAGAGGTATCAGCTTTGGAGAGAGTCATCTTTTAACACAAAGCAGTAGCAATGGGCTTGACAAGATGCATGTCTGGCTTGTGTAACAATTCAGTGGCATACTTTCTTTGAGAAAGAAACAAACCAGTTCCTGCAGGCTTTGCTTCATTTCCCAAAAAAAAAATTAGCCAAGAGAGCCAGGATCACGCAAAGCAAATATGTGCCCAAGAGTAGAAATAAGCCTGCTAGTAGTGGAGGAATCGCTGCCTGTGATGATTATATCATCAACATAAACCAAAACATAAAGCTTGATGGAATGATGCTGATAAATAAAGAGGTAGGTGTTATTGTGTGAGACCTTAAAGCCAAACTGAAGCAAAAGATTGGCCAAGCGAGCATACCAAGCTCGAGGGGCCTGCTTAAGACCATAGAGTGACTTGTGAATGATGGGGCCGAGTGGGATCAACAAAGCCCGGGGGTTGTAACGTATATACGTCTTTAACCAAAACACCATTCAGGAAGGCGTTATGGACATCTAGTTGCCTGATGGACCATCTGTGAGAAATGGCAATGGAGAGAACTGTAAGTAACCGGGCATGCAAACTTGATAAACAAAATGCAGCAGAAAGACCCGGAACTCATGGAGGATCCATGTCAAACAGAGTAAACCGAAAAAACAAAAATTTCGTACCTGGTTTGGTTGAGATCTTTCACTCAACTGATGATACAAATCAGCAAGAACCGGACAGAAATCCGACTCCTTTACGATATCCACACAAACCGTTGATGACTGCTAGCAACCGTCTCACGATCACTAACTCGAGCACTCTCGAACCGCGGTGCTAGCTGCAGAATTTCCGAGAGCAAGAGAGCCTAGAGTGTTTTTCTCACAACTCTTGTGAATGTGTTTGTGTGTTGAGCTCTCCAAATTTGCTCATACTTCACACTCTTACATATATCACATATATGTTTACATGTTAGTTAATATAAAAAATGGCCAACCAATCATACATATATCTTATCATGCATAATTGTATTTTCCATTATCTATACTTTAGTCACAATCATCTACATGATCATGTCTCCACTAGCTCAACTATATATATCAACATATATAAAAAAAAAAGCACATCCTTTCATGCCTTTGGGACAATAATTCAGGTTTAATAATTCTGGTAACTATTGAACCGAACCAACCCAAACGACCCGGTCCAACCACGGTCCAACCATGGTCTAACCACTATCTCAAATACCTGGTCGAACCACGGTCCAACCATGGTCTAACCACCAGCTCGAATCAACAGTTCTAAGTGTGTGACCCTGTAGGCACTTTTAACGTTTGGCAATAATTCTAAACTCATTTACAATTATAAACAATGAGCGGCGTCTAGCAACACATCATTGCTACCCAAACAACAAGATCAGTACTGATTCATTATGCCTCGGAAACATGTCATTATCCTTTCTCCACACTATCAAGATTAAACACGAGACATAGAATAAGTCAATCTCGTATATGTTTAATCTAAGTTTCTTGATTCCCGAGTTAACTGTGTAAAACAGATACTAATGATATCACCATATCATATAATCCTAGCATGGCCATGCATTTATAGTTCAACTCTATCAAGAGGCCCATCTGATAATATACCCGTTATAAGGGTTGGATGAATCCCATCTTGATCATACAAAACCCACTACACATTATATCATATACTCAATGATTACACTAAGGTCTACTCAGTTACGAATAGTCAATAGTAATATCAAAGTATATGACTCACATGTTGGGAACCTTGATGATCTCAAGTCAAAGGACAATACATATAAGAACCACTAATGACAATCGTATAACGTTCCATGTAGTGTTCTTAGGTCGGGTCAGTCCAGTCCACAAGTTTTCTAACTTGTACCCGTATGTAGAATTCATATCTCATATAATTCTCAACATACGCTAGTCTTAATTTATTATTACAACCCATCCATAATAATAATCGACTAGGGACATTTTAAGGATATAAAATATTCTAGGGTTATAAATATGTGCAAGCGTTTATCACATAAACATATTTATTGGAATACCCTTAATGTATATACATGACTGTATACAATCATCCAATGATTGGCTTTTGGGCATATTACACTAACAATCTCCCACTTGCACTAAAGCCAATCATCCATGTATCTAATGTTAGTAATTTGCCCAAAAGCCAACCAATGGTTGATTGTATGAGTCACGTATATACATTGAGGTTATTCCAATAAATATGATTATGAGAAAATCACTTGCGCATATTTATAACCCTAGAATACTTTGTATTCTTAAAATGTCCCTAGTCGATTATTATTATGGATGGGTTGTAATAATAAATTAAGACTAGCGTATGTTGAGAATTATATGAGATATGAATTCTACATACGGGTACAAGTTAGAGAACTTGTGGACTGGACTGACCCACATAAGAACCCTACATGGAACGTTATATGATAGTCATTAGTGGTTCTTTTATATGTATTGTCCTTAGACCTGAGATCATCAAGGTTCCCAACATATGAGTCGTATACTTTGATATTATTCCTAGTCATTCGTAACTGGGTGGACTTAAGGGTAATCATTGGGTATATGATAAATGTGTAGTGGGTTTTGATTGATCAAGATGGGATTCGTCCGACCCATATAACGGGTATATTATCATATGGGCCTCTTGATAGAGTTGAACTGTAAATGCATGGCCATGCTTGGATTATATGATATGGTGATATCATTAGGATTCGTTTTACACAGTTAACTCGGGGATTAAGAAACTAAGATTAAACATATACGAGATTGACATTTTCCATGTCTCGGTTTAATCTTGATAGTGGGACGAAGGGACGATGACATGTTCCGAGGCATATAGAATCAATACTGATCTTGTCGTTCGGGTAGCAATGATGTGTTGCTAGACGCCGCTCTTTGCTTATAATTGTAAAATGAGGTTTTACAATTATTGCTGAACGTTACGAGTGCCTACAGGGTCACACACATAGAATCGTTGATTCGAGCAGGTGGTTGGACCGTGGTTGGACCATGGTTCAACCAGGTGTGGTTAGACCATGGTTGAACCGTGGTTGGACCAGGGGTCGTTTTGGGCTGGTTTGGTTCAGTGATTGACATAATTATTGGACCAAATTAGTGCTGTGATGAGTGTTTGTACATTAATGGAGACATGGTTATGCGGAGACATAATCATATAAGATAATGGGCCATCATGTTGGCCATTGTCCCATTGTCTATTAGCACTAATTGGAGAGAGTAATCAGATTACTCTTGACCTTCTTTCTCTCTTGCTCCTGCGAATTTTCAGAGAAAACACACACCATCACCCTTTTCTTCTTTGAGAAAGAAAGAAGAACACAAAACCACAAGATTAAGCTCCCGGAAATCCGTAGCTAGCACCACGGTTCGGGAGTGCACGGGGTTGGAGATCGTGAGACAATTCCGGCCTGTGATTGACGGTTCGTATGGATACCGTAGAGGAGCAGGATCTCCTTCTTGCTATAGCTGATTCGGTTCTTCAGTTAGGTGAAAGATCCTAACCGTTTCAGGTATGATCGATTTTGTTCTTCGGTTTGGATGCTTCACTTGGATCCTCCAAGGAGTTGACATCGATGTCCATCTTATGAACATCGATGTCCTGGCCCTGCAGCACTAGAACGACCATCGTTCCTTCCGAAAACCGACGATCGATTTTCGTTTTGTCGAACCCTTTCGACTTACTGCCAATTACTCCTTGATTGATATCACATACCAATCATGTTCTTGTTGTCAAAACACTTTTGGCACAAACCAACATCAACATATATATAATGAACTATACATAAAATGATCATGCTATATCACATATAACACATCATATATATTTGCATGAACATATTAACATATGCACATAAATTCGGTTTAGAGCTTCACAAGAGGCTCCGCTACCACTGTAAGTTTCCGATCATGCAAAATAGACAATCTAAATGCAACAAATGCACAACAGAAACCCGGAAACACATGAAGGATCCACGTGAAGCAACTAAACTGAACAACAAAAACAAACATATCTGAAACGGTTAGGATCTTTCACCTAACTGAAGAACCGAATCAGCTAGAGCTGGAAGGATATCCTACTCCTCTACGATATCCACACGAACCGTGATGTCAAGCTGAAAATCGTCACACGATGTCCAACTCGAGCTCTCCCGAAACGCGGTGCTAGCTGCGGAAATCCGGGAGCTTTGTGGTGTGTTTTTGTTCCTCTTTCTTTCTCAAAGAAAGGAAGTGTTTGTGTGTATTCTTGCTGGTCTGAAAAACACTCTCAAAACTCCCAAAACCAGAATGCAATAGTGGATAAGAGTAATCAGATTACCCAGTTCAATTAGTTCTAAAAGACAATGGGTAATGGCAAACATAATGGCCCATTCCCAACATGATTATGTCTCCACATAATCTTGTCTCCACTAATGTACAAACACACAGCACAGCAACAATTTGGTCTAATAATTCTGACAATTACTGAACCAAACCAGCCCAAAACGACCCTGGTCCAACCACAGTCCAACCGCGGTCCAACCACACCCGGTCGAACCATGGTCCAACCACGCTTCAACCACCTGCTCGAATCAACGGTTCTATGTGTGTGACCCTGTAGGCACTTGTAATGTCCGGCAATAATTGTAAAATCTCATTTTACAATTATAAGCAAAGAGCGGCGTCTAGCAACACATCATTGCTACCCGAACGACAAGATCAGTACTGATTCTATATGCCTCGGAACATGTCATCGTCCCTTCGTCCTATTATCAAGATTAAACCGAGACATGGAAAACGTCAATCTCGTATATGTTTAATCTTAGTTTCTTGATTCCCGAGTTAACTGTGTAAAACGGATCCTAATGATATCACCATATCATATAATCCGAGCATGGCCATGCATTTACAGTTCAACTCTATCAAGAGGCCCATCTGATAATATACCCGTTATATGGGTCGGACGAATCCCATCTTGATCAATCAAAACCCACTACATTTATCATATACCCAATGATTACCTTTAAGTCCACCCAGTTACGGATGACTAGGAACAATATCAAAGTATACGACTCATATGTTGGGAACCTTGATGATCTCAAGTCTAAGGACAATACATATAAAAGAACCACTATTGACTATCATATAACGTTCCATGTAGGGTTCGTATGTGGGTCAGTCCAGTCCACAAGTTCTCTAACTTGTACCCGTATGTAGAATTCATATCTCATATAATTCTCAACATAAGCTAGTCTTAATTTATTATCACAACCCATCCATAATAATAATCGACTAGGGACATTTTAAGAATACAAAGTATTCTAGGGTTATAAATATTCTTGAATTCTGTACCACACTTCTATACCACACTTTTCCCGAGTTGATTCTGTACTTCATTCTTGAATTCTTTGAACTTTTCAAAGGATTCTGACTTGTGTTTCATTAGATACACATAGCCATATCTACTGAAATCATCAGTAAATGTAATGAAGTATTGAAATCCACCTCTAGCTTGTGTGGACATAGATCCGCATACATCACTATGTATAAGACCTAACAAGTCCGAAGCCCTTTTACCTTTAGCAGCAAAAGGAGTCTTCGTCATCTTGCCTAACAAACATGACTCACATGTCTCAAATGATTCAAAATCAAATGAGTCTAAAAGTCCATCTTTACGGAGTTTAGAAATACGAGTCTCGTTTATATGGCCCAATCGACAATGCCTAAGATAGGTTTCATTAGAATCGTTCATTCTAACCTTCTTTGTATTAACGTTATAGATTGCGGTTTCTAGGTTAAGAACAAACAAACCATTGCTTAAATACGCACCACCATAACAAACATCATTGAAAAAAATAGAACAACAATTGTTCTTTATTACAAATGAAAAGCCATTCTTGTCAAGACAAGAAACAGAAATCAAATTCCTGCTTATGGTCGATACATAATAACAATTCGTCTAGCTTAAAAACCACTCGGTAAGGTAAGACAGTAAGTTCCTACGGCTAATGCAGCAACTCTTGCTCCATTTCCCACACGCTAGTCTAGCAACAGATCATTGCTACCCGAACGACAAGATCAGTACTGATTCTATATGCCTCGGAACATGTCATCGTCCCTTCGTCCTACTATCAAGATTAAACCGAGACATGGAAAACGTCAATCTCGTATATGTTTAGTCTTAGTTTCTCGATCCCCGAGTTAACTGTGTAAAACGGATCCTAATGATATCACCATATCATATAATCCGAGCATGGCCATGCATTTACAGTTCAACTCTATCAAGAGGCCCTTCTGATAATATACCCGTTATATGTGTCGGACGAATCCCATCTTGATCAATCAAAACCCACTACACATTTATCATATACCCAATGATTACCTTTAAGTCCACCCAGCTACGGATGACTAGGAACAATATCAAAGTATACGACTCATATGTTGGGAACCTTGATGATCTCAGGTCTAAGGACAATAGATATAAAAGAACCACTAATGACTATCATATAACGTTCCATGTAGGGTTCTTATGTGGGTCAGTCCAGTCTACAAGTTCTCTAACTTGTACCCGTATGTAGAATTCATATCTCATATAATTCTCAACATACGCTATTCTTAATTTATTATTACAACCCATCCATAATAATAATCGACTAGGGACATTTTAAGAATACAAAGCATTCTAGGGTTATAAATATGTACAAGCGATTATCTCATAATCATATTTATTGGAATAACCTCAATGTATATACATGACTCATACAATCATCCACTGATTGGCTTTTGGCATATTACTAACAATCTCCCACTTGCACTAAAGCCAATCATCCATGTATCTAATACCAATGGATGTTGCATGACCATCATGCTTCCGCTGTGTGAAAGGTTCAGCCAAAGGATCTGCTACGAAGTTCTCAGAAGGAACTTTGTACAGCCTCAGTTATAGAGTTGGCAACTGTTTCTTGCTTAGAACTCTTCCAGCTCATAGCACCATCTCCAAGACAAAACACATAACCTGATTGCGATCTAAAGTTATCCCTGTTAGTTTGGAAGCTAGCATCTGTGTAACCCTTTACAACAAGCTCATCCACGCTTCCGTAAACCAGGAATGCATCCTTAGTCCTTCTCACGTACTTAAGGATGTTCTTAACTGCTGTCCAGTGACTCTCACCGGGATCAGCTTGGTATCTGCTTGTGACACTCAAAGCATAAGCGACATCCGGTCGAGTACATAACATGGCATACATGATAGATCCTATTGCCGAAGCATAAGGGATCTTACTCATCTGCTCTCTCTCCTTCGATGTACTAGGACATTGATACTTAGAGATAGATACGCCATGTGACATAGGCAAGAATCCTTTCTTTTTCAATCTTGCATGCTAAACCTCTTTTGCACCTTGTCAATATACGTACTCTAACTTAGCCCGAGAAGCCTTTTGGATCTATCTCTATAGATCTTTATACCTAACACATAGGCAGCTTCTCCTAATTCCTTTGTCAAGAAATTCTTCCCTAACCAAGTCTTTACAGACTGTAGTGTCGGAATGTCATTCCCAATGAGTAAAATGTCGTCAACATATAACAACAAGAAAACAACAGTGCTCCCACTAACCTTCTTGTAAACAC
Organism: Turnera subulata; assembly: GCA_028386065.3. Lineage (NCBI taxonomy): Eukaryota > Viridiplantae > Streptophyta > Magnoliopsida > Malpighiales > Passifloraceae > Turnera > Turnera subulata. The sequence goes on along the minus strand of JAKUCV010001502.1, from coordinate 46,474 downwards.
ATGGTTCATCTTAATTCTTAATGAAACCAAACTCTTTGATTACTTCAACCCATGTTGCTTCTGAAGATCAAAGTCCATGTTAACAAGCATAAGGCAAGCGACATCCAATGCCTCATCGACATTCTTCTTGTAAGCATCTCTTTCCGCCCTAGGAGCATTAGGTGCCAGTTCAATAGGAACAGGCCCTTCAAGGACATACAATTGCTTTTCTTGTTTGAGGACTATCCTCAAATTGCGATGCCACTTAAGGAAGTTATTCCCATTATGTTTTTCCTTCTCAAGGACAGATCGCAGTGATAGTGTACTTGTGTTTTGTGCCATGATTATTCTACAATGATCAATTCACACGAATCATAGTCATGTATACAATCATTTAACAAGGAATTTTATTAAATGATACTCCTACCATATAAATCAAGATGATAATGAGTGGGCCAAGATCCATATTTCACTATAAGATAAGTCAGCTTTGGCTGATCGCTTACATCATAGTTATTTAGGTAGACAACTCTTGTCAATTACATCTCATGTTACTCTTGGATAGTTGAGTGAACAACACTTGTTCTTGTCTATCTCATAGACTTAGCTCAACTCTTTGCCTTTAAGTCCTCAATCCTATTGAGATGACCTAGTTAAGTTCAACCCATACTAAGCAGTTTGGATTTACAATTATCCCATCGCACCTTGCTAGGATAAACATTGGCACCTTGCTTTGGCAAAACCTACCAAGTATTGATCTAAGCAATAATGAGTGCTTATCAATGGAAGGCAACACAAGAGGAACTTAATATTTAGCATCTTGCTAGGATAAACATTGGCACTTTCCTTTGGCAAGCCTACCAAGTATAGATCTAAGCATAGATGAGTGCTTGTCACCGAATTATTTCCATACATAATAATTATGTATGTGATTAACAAATTATATATCGCATACACAATAACTATACATCATACGCAATATAAGCCGCTACGCAGAGGTAGTACGGCGGTCCCGGCAAAAAATATAGACATCAATGTTTTGACTACGCGGCCGACAATCGGCAAAACAAGAACATCGATGTTTGACTCAGAACATCGATTTTTTGAGAATTTGGAACTCCAAACTATTTGGCAGAATTTCAGAACATCGATGTTTACCCCTAGAACATCGATGTTTAAGAATTCTGGAACTTCAAGTAAGTTGGTGGAATTTCAGAACATCGATGTTTGGTCACAAACATCGATATTTGGAGTTTCAGAATTCCAGAACATCGATGTTGACACTTCAACATCGATGTTTGAAGTTTTTGGATTCCAGAACATCGATGTTCAACCCTTAAGCATCGATGTTTAAAATTTCTGGAACTCCAAACAATTGGAGGAATGTTCAGAACATCGATGTTTACATCTTAAACATAAATGTTTTGACCTTGAACATCGATGTTTGAACTTAAACATCGATGTTTGAACCCCTCGGCGGATTATCGAACAAAGAGAACATCGATGTTTACATCTTAAACATCGTTGTTTTGGTATCATATACCATTCAATCAACCTTGTCGAACTCATTCGACTTCCTGCCGAAAACACTCTTTGATTGATATCATATACCAATCAAGAACTTGTTGTCAAACACCTTTGACGGATCCGACTTCAACATATCACATATATGAGAATCATAATGATCTATTTTAAACATAATATCAACATAAGCATAATAAACTTTGATCAAGTTATGTTGCTTATACAATCATGATCAAGCCACATCACATATAGCATATCATACATATAAACAACTAATTCGGTTTAGTGTTTCACAAGAGGCTCCGCTATCATTGTAAGTAACCGGGCATGCAAACTTGATAAACAAAATGCAGCGAAAAGACCCGGAACTCATAGAGGATCCATGTGAAACAGAGTAAACCGAAAAACAAAAATTTCGTACCTGGTTTGGTTGAGATCTTTCACTCAACTGATGATACGAATCAGCAAGAACGGGACAGAAATCCAACTCCTCTACGGTATCCATACGAACCGTTGATGACTGCTAAAAACCGTCTCACGATCACTAACTCGAGCACTCTCAAACCGCAGTGCTAGCTGCAGAATTTCCGAGAGCAAGAGAGCCTAGAGTGTTCTTCTCACAACTCTTGTGAATGAGTTTGTGTGTTGAGCTCTCCAAATCTGCTCATACTTCACACTCTTACATATATCACATATATGTTTACATGTTAGTTAACATAGAAAATGGCCAACCAATCATACATACATCTTATCATGCATAATTGTGTTTTCCAGTATCTATACTTTAGTCACATCATCTACATGATCATGTCTCCACTAACTCAATTATATATATCAACATATATATAAAACAACACATCCTTTCATGCCTTTGGGACAATAATTCACGTTCAATAATTCTGGTAACTATTGAACCGAACAACCAAACAACTCGGTCCAACCATGGTCCAACCATGGTATAACCACTAGCTCAAATACCTGGTCGAACCACGGTCCAACCATGGTCTAACCACCAGCTCGAATCAACAGTTCTAAGTGTGTGACCCTGTAGGCACTTGTAACATTTGGCAATAATTGTAAACTCATTTACAATTATAAACAATGAGCGGCGTCTAGCAACACATCATTGCTACCCATACGACAAGATCAGTACTGATTCAATATGCCTCGGAAACATGTCATTATCCTTTCGTCACATTATCAAGATTAAACAAGAGACATGGAATAAGTCAATCGTGTATATGTTTAATCTAAGTTTCTTGATCCCCGAGTTAACTGTGTAAAACGGATACTAATGATATCACCATATCATATAATCCGAGCATGGCCATTTATTTACAGTTCAACTCTATCAAGAGGCCCATCTCATAATATACCCGTTATAAGGGCTGGACGAATCCCATCTTGATCATACAAAAGCCACTACACATTATATCATATACCCAACGATTACACTATGGTCTACTCAGTTACGAATAGCCATGAGTAATATCAAAGTATATGACTCACATGTTGGGAACCTTGATGATCTCAGGTCTAAGGACAATACATATAAGAACCACTAATGACAATCATATAGCGTTCCATGCAGTGTTCTTATGTCGGGTCAGTCCAGACCACAAGTTCTCTAACTTGTACCCGTATGTAGAATTCATATCTCATATAATTGTCAACATACGCTAGTCTTAATTTATTATTACAACCCCATCCATAATAATAATCGACTAGGGACATTTTAAGAATATAAAATATTCTAGGGTTATAAATATGTGCAAGCGTTTATCACATAAACATATTTATTGGAATAACCTTAATGTATATACATGACTATATACAATCATCCAATGATTGGCTTTTGGGCATATTACACTAACAAGAACCACACAAACAGTTACGGGTTTCACCACGGGGCTGAACGTCTCATCAAAATCCAGCCCTTCCTGTTGATGGAAACCCTTGGCAACCAACGTGCTTTATACCGGTCTAGTCTCTCATCAGCTTTTAATTTTGCTTTAAACATCCACTTACGGCCCACAACATTCATGTAGTCTGCCGTGGCACATAAGTCCATGTCCGATTCTAATGAAGCGCATGAATTTTGCCACGCATTGCCTGCTGCCAAGATGGATAACGGTTTGCAGTGGCAAAGGTTGTGGGTTTTTCAAGTATGTCTGATGTAGTAGTGGTGAAGTAGGAAACATAGTCTTTAAGCTTTGTATTTCTTTTTGGATTTTCTATGGTAGTCATGGAATGGGTGCGGGAACAGTAGGAATTGTATATGGAGGAGTGGGTTCAGGATTAGGAGGTGCAAGTGGACACTCATTCGCTGGTGGTGGTGTTGGTGGATTGACAGGAGTAGGCGTTGCAGTGGCCACTAGAACCTGAGCTAAAGGTGTACCTGTTGGAATAGAAATAAGACTACTAGACCAAGGAATAAAAGTTGAGATGGACGACCAAGGAGACAGACGCATATGCTGCTTAAAGGGAAAGACATCACCAACAAACCTCACATGACGTGCGACATAAAGACGATTGGCATCTAAATTTAAACATTTGTAGCCTAGATGCCGTGAGCTGTACCCAAGGAATACACATGGATGAGGACATAGCAGAGGAGAACATAGGCAACCAAAAACTTGAAGGAATGAATATTTTGGTACTTGACGAAATAGAACTTCATAAGGTGATTTATGCCCTATAACCTTAGTGGGTAGATGATTAATTAGATACACAAACGCCTCTAAAGCAAGATGCTAGAATTTTTGTGGGAAAGAGGATTGAGCATGAAGCGTGAGACCTGTCTCAACAATGTGTCGATTTCGACATTCAACCATATGCCAGTTTGCTCAAGAGTGTGCGGACAAATTAAGTGATGAGTAATAGCTTGGTCATTATAGAATTTACTAACCGGACGAAACTCTCCATCCCAGTTTGTTTGAATGCTTTTGATAGTAGAATTAATTTGACGCTCAAGAGTGCGTTTAAACAAAAGAAAGATGGCTAGAACATCAGATTTATTCGTCATTGGAAAGAACTAAATAAAGCGAGAGAAAACATCATCAAAGATAACAAAATAACGATGTCTAGCTGCAGATAAAGTAGGGGCAAGGACCAAACATCACTATAAACTAAATCAAGAGGTACAGACACATTAGGAATGCTAGGAGGCAAAGACAACCGGCAAGACTTTGCTAGTGGACATGAGAGACACGAAACTGAACCCCTGGAGGTGGAGACAGGAAATTTATTCTTGCTAAGAATCTAACGAAGAACTGCAGTGTGTGGATGGCCTAAACGTTGATGCCACACTTCACTAGAGACACGAGTGGAAAGCATAGCGGATGGACTCTTGGACGCAGGACATAATCGTACTTGGTACAGACCATTAATGTTCGGACCAGAAAGCAACACCCTCTTGGTAACCTGATCCTTGGCACAAAAATAAGAGGGATGAAATTAAAAAAAGGCATTATTATCCTTAGTAAAATGAATCACAGATAACAAGAACTTGGTGATATTAGGGATATGAAACACATTAGAAAGAAATACGGGGTGAGAGGCAGTAGAAACACTTAAAGAACCAACATGAGAAATAGGTAACCGCATACCATTTCCAGCCTGCGTCTGATCAGGCCCCTTATACTCCTCAACATGGCTCAAACAAGCAAGATCATGAGTAAAGTGGTTAGTAACACCACTATCAGGATACCAAGCCTCATAGGACTAGGAGAAGAAGGCGTATCAGTCATCATATACACAGTCTGGTTTGGTGTAGCAAAACAACTGTGCAGCAGAGTGATTCATACTATTGCATAACTGGCAACGCAAAGGCTGAGATAAAGGTGGACCAAAATAAGAGTAGCCAGTTCGACCTTTTCCCCGACCACGATTAAATAGACCACCATGTCCTCAACCACGATGATTCGTGCGAGGAAAGGACGGTGCCGAATCAGCACGTTCAGTAACAGGAGTGACCTTGGTGTTATTGGCTTCTGGTGCTGGTAAAGGATTATTAATGTCCAGTTTTGCAACAACATCGCCATGAAGGAATTCATGGCTGAGTAAATGACTGTGTAACTCGGAGAAGGAAACCGGCTCAGTACGAGCGTTGAGGGTAGTAACAATGTCTTTGAAATCTGAGCGAAGACCGCGAAACACATAAAAATTGAAATCCAACACAGGTAAAGGATACCCAGCAGCAGCAAGGTCAAAGGAAGATCCATAATCATAGGCATCACACATAAAGATTGGCACGATAGAGATATTCTGACACAAGCTCATCTTTTTGGACAAGGCGTTGAAGAGCAAGATGAAGTTCCTTCAACCTTGTTTGTGATGGTGAAGCAAAAGAGGTTGCTAGAGCATCCCATATAGACTTGGAGGCTAGGAAGCACGGGTACTTCGTTTGGGTGCCGTTTCCCATACCTGGTACGTATCTAGTACTGGTACGCGTGAAAAACGGCAAAAAAACGTCTCTGGGAGTCCCAGAAACGCGAAAACAGGGGAGGTACGTGAGGGGTACGGGTGGGTACGTGAGGGGTACGCTCGAGGTACGGGGAGGTACGCTCGAGGAAGATGTTTTCGAAGACTATTTCCAAATGATGATGACTATAGTAGGGTGTTAGATGAATATTGTGAATTTTCACTCCATATGGGAACCTTTTCCGATACCACATCAATTAGTCAAAGAATGTCCAAAAATCCTAAAAGTTGGTGGGTTAATTTTGGCTCCCAAACACCCTTACTCCAAAGTCTTGCATTGAGGTTGCTTGGACAACCTACTTCTTCTTCTTCTTGTGAGCGTAATTGGAGTATATACAACTTCATTCATTCTTTGAGAAGGAACAAGTTATCTCCAAAGCGTGCCGAAGATTTGGTTTTCATCCACAACAACCTTCGTCTTCTATCACGAAACAGTGAGCAATATGAAAATGAGAAGACCAAGATGTGGGATGTAGGTGGTGATGAATTTGACACACTTGATGATAGCGGATTCTTGGAGTTTGCTAATCTTTCGCATGATGAACTGGAATTGAAAAGTGTATTCTTTGATGAGAATTAGTTAATTTTGGTGGTTATTGTAATAGAACATTATATTTGAGCTAAATTATTTTTATAATTTTTGAATATATATTTTTTTATTCGCCGTTTTTTTGCCGTACCCGTTTTTGGGTTTTTTGGAAATTGCCGTTTTCCGTACCCGTACCCGTACCCGTTTGAGTACCCGTACCCGTTTGGGTGCTACTTAGCTTGGAGGTAGGAAGATCCATAATCATAGGCATCACTCCTTCAGTCATCGAAGAGTAAATGGTGCTCACCAACTATTGATCCTGCTGTACACATACGGAGTAGGCCGGCCTTGCCCAAGCGTTGCATTGGAACTTTGGTTTGTGCCGTCAAAATAGCCCACAAACCTTGTCCTGCGATAAAAGTTTTCACTTGTGCACGCCATAACAAATAGTTAGTTGGGGACAGCTTGATTGAATCATAATGATGGGCATTCGGTAACTGGGCAGAGATGCTGGAAGCCCTGGTTGAAAAGAAAAAGTGGAAATAACAAATAAACTAAGAGGAACAAGCTCCTCGACCAAATTGAATAGACCGTGAACAATTATTGGTCAGTGTTGTAACATGTATAAATATAAAGAGTTGTAGTTGTATAAACAACCTCAAACGCTTATCACTATACACAATTCTATCTAATCATAACAGGATTATACTGATCAAAATATGATAAGCCTAACTCTATTTTTATTTCTCAATAAGAAGTATCCGAAGTCTTGAAAATTTTAAAATTTAGGTACAAATTTCTTCCATTTATATTTAAACCTAACGAGAAAAAAGAAAATTAGGTACATCTTTTTGGCACAATTTTTTACAACATGTATTTAATAGGACAAATCAAATCATACATATTCCATTGATTATTATGAGACATTTTTTTTTGTTGCGTGCAATTTTCAGAATTCTTGTTTGTTGTTGACAATTACACCGAATCCATGACATTGTTATATACACAAAATCATTCCCTACTTCCAATACAGATCCATAAATACTAAACAATGCACAAAAATAAAATATAAAAATTTGGGACTTTTAAAAATTTTTCTACCCTAAATCATAAATTACGTGTGACACCAGTCATAGGGTGACAATTGGCATCCATACCCATGAAGCTGCTCAGGAATATGATTGATACAATTATCAAAAGTCAAGATACAGGTACAAGCTTAAAACTCGGTAAGTCTAGCATATTTGCTAAATAATAATGTGCAAATGCTTGCAAGATATATATTATAATACTACAATGCCCTTCTTTTTTTTTTTTTTCCATTTTTTGTAGTTTTCGGGTTAGGTAGAGGCAGATATGATTTTAAAACAGTACATTCCACAATATTTTATAGAGGTGTTTTTGGAACCCTTGCGCTCCTTTGGATAAACATGTGATATAGAAAAAGAAATATGTAAGTTGGTGTCACCATAACATGGCCGAATCGGATTTGGATCCTCTCCTGTATAGTATTCAACAGGAGAGATCCTGTTAAATAAATACCGTTGATTTGTTTAATCAATGGCTCTAAAATATGTAAGGTAAGAAAAACTAAAAAAATTAAATAAGGTAAAAATAAATTCTCACCATTGATTTTGAAAATCATGACCACGATTCAACCAACAGGACATAACTTTACAGGAGAGGATCTCAATCCGAATCCCTGGTCTAAAATGGCTTCTCGTTTCCATTTTTTAATTAAAGAAACCCCCGGAATAATGGGAACGAGGTAAATATTTAATTAGAAACCTCGGGAATAATTGGTAAGTGGTAAATATTTAATTAGAAAACTTTGTAAATATTTACAGCTTGGTGTGTTGGATCCATCAAAGTTGTACAGCGATAATTAAATGATACAAATGGTAACAAAAGAAAAAGAGAAGAATTGGATGCCTCCCAGCTTATTTTTACTCCTCTCGGTGCGCATGGTACATACATTTATTTAAGGAAGCAATACCTCTTCGGCATCTACAGAGAAACTAAGACAATGATGATATTTTGATCAGGACCAAACCAGGTTTGGAAATTTATATACTGAATAAATATATTTTTTTTATACAAGTGGAACTTCTTTTTATTTAATTTGAAACCATCACACATAAATTAGGCGACACGAGGACTAACCCTCATATATTATAAAGACAAGATATAATTCTTAAATTTAATCGAACTTAAACTCTTAAAATCTAATTACATAAATATTTTTAAACTCAATCAAACTAAGCTTAATATAATACCCAACAAGCTGGTTGATGAGTGTACTCCAATTTGAGACCTTATTTTTTTTCCTTTAAACTCAGCCGATGCCACTAATTACTAAATCTATAAATTACGGGTTTGTATTTTAGGTTCAATACTAATGTATGCATTATGTTTTGGCAGTTCACATTGCCGTCATTCATTAGGATATACTCCTTTCACTCCAAACCTCATTCTTTTTTATGGTTTTCTATGGTAATTGTTCCCCTAAAAGCTTCCTGAATTGCAAGGTTTGGAGATAAAGTAGGTTTTTAAGGAGCATGCATCGCCAAAATACTTAAATAAGGGGTCTAATGTCTTTTTTTAGTACTTATGTTGCTCTTGATTATCACAATTCATACTTGTGTTTCAATTTGGTCACATTTTATCCCTCAATTTAGTCAGATTTGCCTAATTTGGTTATTTTGACCGTTTTACTCCTTAAATCAATGACATGTCAATTTTTTCACCCGGATTCTTCACCTAACCAACCAGAAACCTGGTGGATACCTAAAGCCTAACAGAAACCTAACTAGACAATTTTTATTATTTTTTCCTTTTATTTTATTATTTTCTTTCAAAAATTTTAATTCTAAAAATAGATATTTCTTTTCATTATAGTAATCTGCATTCTATTTTCTTTTCGACCCAAACACCTTTCCACCCGATAACCCAAATATCTATTTCTAGAATTAAAAATAGATTGGAGATTACTAGAACAAAAAAATATCTATTTTTAAAAATAAAATTTTTGAATAAAAGAAAATAGTAAAAGAAAAAAAAAATAATAAACAAAATGTCCAGTACGGATTGGATTTCGGTTAAGCTTTGGGTATCCAACGGGTTTTCGGGGATTAGTGGCCTTTTGGGGGACATCGATAAAATTGGAACGATGCAAAGGAAAGTGTAAATCCTTCAAAAAATGTGTGATTCTTCGTCCATTAGTCAAGCATGTGATTGTAGTAAAGGCATCACGTGATTCTTCGTATTATGTGATTTTCTTCCAATAAATTGTTTCCCGTTGACCAGATCTACTATCAACTTTATTCCATGTGCCAATGCATGCTAGATATGTATCGTAATACTCCCATTTTCTTTTGGATTTAGTAGTTTTCGAGATTGGTAGAGGCAGATATGACATTAAAACAGGGGTCATTTCTATGGTGCAAGGTACTCACCATAATTATTTTTTTATTAATTATATTTTATATAATATTAATTTGAAGAATTCAAATAATAATAAATATTTTCCTTAGTTAAGAATATTTTTATTTCCATTTTAAATGAAAATTTAAGTTTATAATACTTTCCTTAGTTTAGAATATCTTTATTTTCATTTTAATTGAAAATTGGTAGTAGTTCAGGTAGACCTATTTATTTTAGGGTCGACCCAATAATTATTAATAGGTCAACCCACTAAAATCACAGGTCGGCCTATCAACTACTGAATAATTACTAATAGATCAATACATTAAAATTGATAGGTCAACCTATTAGCTAGCATATACAATTCTTTTTATTGCGTAGAGGTTGACCAGTCAAATTCACAGGTCGACCCTTTAAATTTGACAGATCAACCCCTTAAATTTGACAGATCAACCCCTTAAATTTGAGTAAGGAGGAGGACAGGAAGTCTGTTTTAATATAAGTATTGATAGGTTAACCTATAAATTAATAGGTAGACCTCGTATTAAATCTCTAAAATAAAATATATACTTATAAAATTGCTAGGTCGACCTCTTATTAGGAAGAGCAAGAGCTACTAATATAACGACTATCATAATATTTGGGATCTTACCATTTTAGATGAGTTCCTGGCTAAAATATTTTTTGTATAATTAAAAAGAAAAAGAAAAATATAAAATATAATGTTACCATAAGATTACCATATCTATTGGTTATCATTTAACCATCTATATCCAATGGATATAATCGCGTGAGTATCATACTCATGGAGCACCATAGAAAAATCCATCAAATAATACACTCCACAATATTTTATAGCGGTGTTTTTGGAACCCTTGTGCTCAGTGACAGACTCAAGAAAACATTTTTGGAGAGACCAAAAAGATGAAATAAATCCAAATTTAATTTTCGACTTCTAACTACCATGAAGATAAGAAACATTTTAAACAAATATACATATTAAAAATAGCTCTTGATAAACACTCCTCAGTCAATATTGGCATTTCACCTTTTGATTATTTGGTCAATAAATAATAAAATTAACCCCCTTTTTTTTGATAATTGGTGAATTCATTAATGGTATGCTAAACGATTACAATCCTCATTTAGGAGACTTTGAACATTTGGTGGATAAGGACCCATCCAAATGTTAGTAACTGGTCCCCTAAGTGATAACTTTGCAAGTTCATGAGCTACACTATTTTTTTTTTTTTGTTCAACTAGATCGTGGAGCAAATTCATGAGCTACACTATTACAAGATCGTGGAGCATGTAAGCAAACAAAATCCACAAAACACTCCACTACAGAATCCTTAAGCAATATCCTTAATAAGCATACCATGAGGTGATAAATCCTCATCATGGCTTGGACAAAGCGCCAACTTCAACTGCAGGCAGTCTGTCTCTGCAACTAACTTTTCCACTCCCTCCCAGATGTTTGGCAAAATTTAAGCTGTCCCATATTTATGCCAATATTTCTGCCATAAAAGCAGCCACACACTGGCCACTTCTATCTCTGAGCACTCCTCCACTGCCAGCCTTGTTATTTTCCTTTAAAAAGCTACCGTCCACATTAAGTTTGAGCCAATTTCCAGCAGAAGGTACCCAATACAAAGCCCTTAAGTTTGAGCCAATTTCCAGCAAGAGGTACCCAATACAAAGCCCAGCTTTGTATTGGTGTAGGAACATCCTGGCCAAGATGTTCCAGGAAAGCTGCTGCGTCTTCCCAATTAAGAGTCATGACCATGCATTTAAGGAAGTAACCCCTTTGTTATAAATATATGTACGTTGCTGCTGTCACCATAACTTGATAGAATCCCTGGACTAAATGAAACACCCCGACTACTATTTACCCAATGCACAGTAATTACTGAACAAACAGTGCCGACACGTGGCACAGACAGGAGATACAACACGAAAACCCGGCTCAACGGCCCAAAGAAAATATTAAGTCACCCGATCTCGGGTACAAGGTATCAAAGGTACAGCGGAAGCAATTTTAATAAGTACAGCAATAGTATGAATCGACTCGATGCAACTATGGATCCAGATCCGTCAGAGGAGATGCCGCAGCCTGCCATGATGCATACCTGCAATGAGAACAACGTAGCCTGCCGATGGGGCAGGTGAGGGGTGAGATTCTCCACAATCTCACCGACACATAACCCATGATGGACATCATAGCATATACTTAACAATCAAGCACATCAATATGGCATACAAGTAATGAGCAGAACACTGATCAAATACGGTCACAAAGAACAATGCGGACCATGCAAATGTCCACCCCATCGACTATGCAATGCACATACCATCTAATACAGACTGTACCAAACATTAGTGCCCGACCAGGACACTTCAACTCGACTACGTATTGGGTATCCGACCCAGTCTCGACAGACTATATAATACCTACTCTAGTCCTGATAGTCTATACTCAACAGAGGTTCCTCAACGTATGATAACATACCGATACTGTGCTTGCCGATCATCTAACCCGGTACCAAAACAAACTCAAATCACGTGAGCCTCGCTCACCGGGTAGCCGGCAACCTGCACGGACCATACCCAATCAACATCACAAACCGAAGCCCGGGTAGAATCACAACACAACACGGTAACAGCAGTCACCACAGCAACTCGTAACCACATCAACAACAATTCTCATTAATCTCGATCTCTGGGTATCGACATACCCTTAGAAATAATAATGACCCAACCGTCGACCACAGCCGACAACCAACATATCTCAATATTCATTAAGAAACGACAAGTGACACTCATCTGGCAATTATCAAAGAAACCGACAACTAACAAGGACAACTGGCAACCGATGCCAACAACAATAGACCACACATGACCAACGACAACAACATACATCCGCAAGCCGACAACCGATGCCGACCACGGCAACTGACTATACCGAGGATTGACAACCTCCCAATGTATGATCATGAGACAACATGCAAATGAACATAACACATCACAGCCCAACAAAGCAAAAACACATCTCAGACAAGACTGAGCCAAGGCCAAAAGAATGCTTAATTACTTCTATTACCAATTTTATCTTCCGGGCCCTGTCACTGGACAAGCTAGGGGTCAGACCTGGATATCAACATATTTCGGGTGCCAGACCAAAATCAAGAGAGCCCAGGGATCGACATCCCAAAAATACGAACCCAGGGATAGACATCCCAAAATAGTAACCCAGGGATAGGCATCCCAAATAAATCAACGGGATAGACATCCCAAGCATAGACATGCTTCCACAAGAACCCAGGTCAAGGCCACCACAAAATAGTCTTTACCCATCGAGTCAGACCACTACTTCTCAAGTGACAATAAAGTCGTCAACACAATTTCCAATTATCCAATTTCTATTTCCAATATCCATTATCAATTTTCCATTTTCAATAGTCCAACTACAATCTCAACACAATATTCACAGAATCAATATTACAGCTCAGCAATCTCAACAGTAATAATCACGGCAGTCAAATATCCAACAGTGAATATCTCAACAGTTTAATCAAACAACAAAGCACACAAAGTATTGCAGCACTTATCAAAGGAAATCCACTCTCACAACAAATATCAGCAAATATCACAAAGTTATCAACAACAATAACCATAAGATGCAATAGAACTTATGTAGTTCCAAGACCAACCATCCCGGCTATCACGGGTGGAATGACGTATATGCAACCTCACCTGATAGCGATACTCCTCGGAAGCCAACATCCGGTTAAGCCTTGATATTCCTATAATATATCAACAGTAATCATTTAAAATGCACCAATAAAATGATTATGCATGATGCCGGTTAAGAGTTATTAGGCGGCTTATCAGTTCATTTTATTATTTCCACAGTTATCTTATCCATTTATGTGGTGGTTACTAATAATCTATTTCCCATCTGATATACCAATCATTTACATCATAAGTCAAAACTTAAACCGAGCGGCCAGGCCGATATCTTGGCCCTTAGGCTGCTTATGACAAGAAAGCATCTATACACGTACACTTGTATGTAATGTATATTTAAGAAAATATATATGTAAATAAATCAAGTCACGACCCGTTGAATGCCCATAGTCCATATGACGTAAATAATATTATTCCCGATTAAATATTAAATACTTATATGTTTTTTTTTTACAATAATTAAGTAATAATGGAAACGATAAATACGTCAAAACATTATTTAAATAGTATATCCTATAATAACTCTTTTAATGGAAATTATCTCCAACTTGTACGAAATTAACGTAGCCAACGTATAGCATAGATTATTTGTGCGAATTTGTAGTTGTACTATTTATAATTAAGTATCTACATATATAATCACAAGTACATGTTTACCTAAAACTATAATTGTTAGGTAAGAATATAATCTAGCAATACCTAAGCCGGTGAAAATAGTTGCAATACATTATACGATAAATTCATATACTTGTAATAGATCAATAATTAAGATAAGGTGTAGGTCCAATCTTATTTTTCCCCAAAGGAAATATAAATAACATTATAAAAGTATAACTTTGTATATAGCCAATACCATTCTAGTTATTAAAGGTAAAATAGATTAATTATATATGTCTAGGCCTGTTATCGTTATTAGCTCGAGTAAAGCGTAAATTCGATAGTCCGAAAAACAAATAATACCATGGGCCTTCTTTTGCAGCCCATTCGGAAAAACAAATTAAAACATAATAAAAGGCATAAATGAAATTAATTCATAATCCATAAAATTAATACTAGCTTAAATAAATTAAACGTTCGTTTACTAACGCCGTTATAAAAGTCCGAGTCCGTTAATGTTCGTGAAATGCCCAAAGGGTCCGATAATTACCCAAAAACTCGATCCCGGGTTCACCGGAAAATACCCGAGACCTTGCCGGAAAATCACCCGAGACATCGGAATCTCGCCGGATTCCGGCAAGTACTGTTCACAGCAGCAGTCCTCGGCTACTGCTTTTCAACCACACCAACACCGTACCACCACATCATCAACCCGGCCACCAGCACTGTGACCATTACCATAGCAATTTTCCGGTGGCCGGAACACCACCAAACCACCACGTCAACCACCCAAAACACAACTACCCACAGCCACAACAACTCCATCAACGGCAACATCTTCCACCTCGTCTGAATCCATCCCACAAAGCACACCAAAATCAAATAGGAACCCACAACACCCATCCAATTAACAACAAAGGAAATAAAAGAAAGGAACGGAAAAGAGAAGCGTGACCAGAGACTTACCCCGTCTTGTCAGCGGCGGCGCGTCACGACGTGAAGAAGGAACAGGGTCGAGGAGGAGGACACAGAAGGCGTGGGTTGCAGCAGTAGGGAGGAGATCGGCACCGTAGGAGGCGGCGCGTCCCTTGCCTCGGTGGTGACGGCGTCGTTGGCTGCAGCGGCAGCAGGGAAGAGAGAGTGGATGAAGGCGGCGGACTGAGGAGGAGAGGAGAAGAGGCAGTGTAGGCGTGGTGGTGGGGAGAGGAGGCAGAGGCAGAAGGGGAGAATGAGGGCGGTGGTGAAACGCAGAGGAGGAAGGGAAAAAAAAAACGAAGAAGAGGTTGAGGGCGGCGGCTATGGTGATGGGCGGAGGAGGAAAAGGGAAGAGAAGGGAGGTTGGGCAGTGGTGATGGAGGAGGAGAAGAAATTGAGAGGAGGCGTGGAAGGGGAAATGGTTGCAGGGGAGTGTGGAATCGGGTGGGGAGGAAGAGAAGATAAGGAGAGAAAAGAAGAAAAGTTTGAAAAGAAAGAACGATAGGTGGAGGGGCCGGCGTGAAGAAATTCGGGGAAGAAGAAGGAAAAATAAAAGAAAAGGGGAAGGAATAAGGGAGGTGGAAAATAAAGAAAAAGAAAGAAGTGGGGTAGGGCGGCGGAATAAAAACCGGGAGAGAGAAGAATTAGCCCGGGAGAGAAAAACGTGTCACGAGCATCGGCCGAATTTATTTGTCCGTCGATGACCAAAATATCCTCCGTTCCGGCTTTAACCCGTTAGTAGTACAAGGGTATATCCGTCTTTCCGTCAAATTCCGTCCCGTGTCCGAAAATACAACTTAGGCTCGGAAAATCCGACTAATTTTCCTGAGCGTTGCCCAAGTCTCGGAATCGAAAACCGAGGCTCGGTAAGCCGTGTGGAATTCTCGAGAGTTCCGGGTAACTCTCGATTTTGATTTCCGGAGCTCGATAACCACAAGGTACCTTCGGTAGCGTCGGTGGCTTTCGGGTTTAGGTTCCGAAGATCGATTATTCTCGGTGAAATTCTCGAGTTACAACGATAAAATTTTATTTACCATTGTAAGAGTTAAAACGACTCGGTAAAATTTCAAAAATTTTACCCGGGTCGTTACACTAAAAAGGAGTAAATAGTTTTTCTTGTCCTTATACTTTGTCGATTTTGTATTTGTTGTCCCTCTTCGTTTAATTTCACTCATTGTATCCCCCCTGAACTCTCAAATTACTGGGCCATGTTGTCCTTTATACCTCCTATAGCGGGTAAACTATCATGGTGCTGACATGTGTCCAGTGGATCCATAATTTATCCATTTGTTTAATCGTTTTTTTGTTTTTACCAAAATTTAATCCCTAAATCAATAGTTAAATTAAATAATTTTTTTTTGTTATTATTTAAGCATCTCAGAACGATGCCGGTTTTCTTTAAAAAAATTAACACATAATTGACACACAACCAAGCGCCACCTGTGAGCTCAGGTCTGCCCCGAAGTGCTCGCCGTCGAGCCGGACATTTTCAAGTAGGACTTCAAACCGAGCAAAAAACCACTTCGGCCTCAACAATCGCAAGACATTTTCAAGCAAGACTTCAATTTGTATTCCCAATAAAAAAATCAGAGGCATTAAAAAAGAAAAAAAAAGATGTACTAGGGTTGGCTCTCAGTCTGAGGACCCGTTGACACGATCAATCTTGACTCACCGGTGACGATTTTGGTCGCTATTGCTCTCCATCGAATCGATCCGAGTTATCTGCCATATGAACAAGAGGAGGACAAGCGATGGGTTTGGATCGGTAAAGGAGAGACAAAAGAGCTAATGAAAGCAATGGTGGTAGAAGAGTGGTGGCGATGATTTTTCATTAGGGGAAGAAGAAAAAATGGAGAAAGTGAAGGGAGAATTGAGAGATATCCGGTGAGGGGGCGGATTGCACGAGGAAGAATGAGGAAGAGAGAGATGAAAGCTTGGGTTGCATACACATGCTATTGTGTTTTTTGTAAAAGCGACACCGTTCTAATGCCCAAAGTTGATGAAAAAACGATTTATTCTAATTTAAATAAAGATTTTAGGAAATAAATTTTGAGAATTATATTATATTTATGGGCAGATTATGGCCCCACTTTTCTGGATAATACTTTTTTTTTCCAGAAACCATTCTCTACATGAGTAATAGCTATTTTAGTGTATGGGCCCCACTCCCATTATATTGAAACTAGAATTACTTGTTTAGAATAAAGAGTTTTTAGAAATTATATTTTGAAAAATAGGAAAAAAAAGTGCAGCCTGTGAGCTCCACTTGACACATGTCAGCACTATGATGATTTACCTGTTATAGGAGGTAAAAAGGACAATATGGCCCGGTCAGTTGAGAATTTAGGGACACTATGAGTAAAATTAGAAAATTTAGGGACACTATAAGTGAAATTAAACGAAAAAAGACAACAAATGTGAAATTGACAAAGTAAAAGGATATAAAAAACTTTTTTACCGATTTAAAAGGCTTGCTCGTTTCCATTTCTTTTTTTTTTAAAAAAAACCGCCGTAATAATGGGAACGTGGTAATATTTAATTAGAAACCAACGGGAAAATTGGTACGAAGTAAATGTTTTAATTAGAAACCTCTCTTAAATTTACTGCTTGGTGTGCATGCTCTCTCCTGAAATAATTGATTAAAATACAACATCATGTTCCTATCTACTCGAAATCAGGAGAGCCTTGTACAGCAATAATTAAATGATACAAATGATATAACAAAAGAAATGGAAAGAACAAAAGAAAGGAAAGAAGACAGTACTAGTCCACACAGTTGAGTAAGAGCACTGCCCATGGCTGCACCTCCACCCACAACTTCCTCCCTTGTGTTCAAGGTTCACAGACGTGAACCTGAACTGATCCGGCCAGCCAAGCCAACTCCTCATGAGTTCAAGGACTTATCAGACATCGATGATCAAGATGGTCTTCGATTTTTTTACACGAGAGTTCTATGGTTTTACCGTTACAGTCCCTTAATGCAAGGGAAAGACCCAGTTAAGATCGTTAGGGAGGCACTAGCTAAAACACTGGTGTTCTACTACCCAATGGCTGGTAGGCTTAGGGAAGGCCATAATCGAAAGCTCAGGGTGGAATGCAATGGTGAAGGCGTCTTGTTTATTGAGGCAGACGCAGATGTTACTCTTGAACAGTTTGGTGTTGTACCTCAACCTCCATTCCCTTGCATGGATGAGCTTCTCTTCCATGTCCCTGGTTCCACTGAGATAGTAAACTGTCCTATATTTCTTGTTCAGGTTAGCTCTACTCAATTCTTTTTTTTTCTTCTTTTTGTTTGTTTTCTTTTTAGTGGATGTTGAAACTTGAAAGTGAGATTCCAACTCTGACCTCATTCTTCCTTAATTACCTTTCACAAGAGTACCAATAAGCTAAACTCTAAATGGTATAATCCAGTTTTTTCTTCGTCATGCTTGTTTTTCCCTTAGGTAACACGCCTAAAGTGCGGTGGTTGGATCTTGGCCATCCGCTACCACCACGCCCTGTGCGACGTCTTCGGCTTCAGCCAGTTCTGTTTAGCGGTCAGTGAACTTGCCCGTGGAGAGGAAGTACCTTCTATCCTACCAGTATGGGAAAGACATCTTCTTAGTGCCAGTGACCCACCAAAGGTAACCCACCAGCACCTCGAGTACATAGACACCGCCCCAAATGCTGCTGATCAGACAAGCCAGGAGCAGGAGGAATTGGCTGACAGGTCATTTTTATTCGGCCCCAAAGAATTGTCTACCCTAAGGAGTCTTGCTCCTCCGGGTCGCCACTCCATGAACGAAATATTAACAGCATGTCTGTGGAAGTGCTACACCATTGCTCTCCAAGTGCATCCTGACGAAGAAGTTCGGGTAATGTCCCTCGTAAATGCACGTCTCAGCTCTGAATATAACCCTCCATTGCCAGTAGGGTATGTACTACGGTAATTGCTTTGTCTTTCCCGTAGCTCTCACAACGGCAGGGAACCTGATCCAGAATCCCATAGGATTTGCCCTGGACTTGGTGAAAAAGGCTAAAGGTCAGTTCTCTAGAGAGTACGTGAAATCCGTGGCGTCTTTGATGGTCCTCAAAGGTAGGCCTGGCTTCATTACCGCCAGAACCTTCGGGTTGTCGAACGTTCAAAACCTTGCCTGGATGCAAGATTTTGATTTTGGGTGGGGTAAGGCGGTTGCTGCTGGGACTGCCGATGCGGGATCTAGAGAGTTCCCAGGATGCTGCTACTTGATGCCAATTACTCTCGAGAATGGTGAAAAAGGGGCTGTGTTCTCACTGAGCTTGCCTCCTCTTGCAATGGAGCGATTCGAACAGGAGCTTCAGCTCATGCTGCACCCAACCACTGGACATCCTGGATCTAAGCTTGCGAAGTCTTCCTTGTAAGCTCGTCGCGTGAAGAAGTATTGTCCTGTTTGATGATACAGTGTGTTGCAGTTTGTTCTATTCATCTGTCCTTGTGTGACTTGCTGTCTTTCGGGCAATAAGAAATATAATTGCTATTTGTCTATTTGCCTACATTCTCTCCTTCCCTCTCTACTGGTGAGCTCAGGTTGAGCTTCATCAATTGACTTCTGATGTATTGAGTTTGGAGCCGGTCGTTGTTTATTCGTACTCTTAACTTAAAATCTAGTACTGTAATGACGTTCTGTCTTTTGGTTGAATTCATATTCGTCCATCAATATAGCCAAGGAGCATCTACCACCATTCGTCAAAAACAAGAGTCAAATTTCAAATTAACAAGTACTTTTCCGGCCAGATTGAGGTGAGTGAGCTCCAGAATCTCATGAAAATGCCAATTACACTACAAGCCATGATGTAATAAAACCTTTCATCAATATCCCTTTGTTCGATTTTGGATGTTTTTTCTATTTTCAAAGTAGTTCAAGAAATGGTTAAAGCCAGCAATTTCACGCGCACGCAAAAAGCTTCTTTAGTCTCAAATTTGCTACCTCCTCTTAGTTGGTGATGATCTATTGCTCTTCCTTTTAGTTAGGACGAAGCATCTTAATTTACCGGAGTCCCAACTTTAAGTCGGCTGCTGAGTTCCAACTTTGGGTTGGTTGTTGGAGTTCCTCCAAGTGAGGTGTATGGGACTTTATCCTCCTAGTTGTTTTGGTTAGTGAAATTACTCATCTAAAGTTTGTAGCGTGTTTGTTGTCTCTCATGACTCGGAGACTAAGGGAGAGGGCGATGGCAGGGGCACCGTCGGCTTTGGCGACAGGCAGTGGCAATGATGAGGAGGAGGGCGACACCAAGCCTAACGAAGATTTATTTGGATGGCTTTTTGTTGTAGTGATAATGATACTTTTGGCACTCTTGTGTCAAAAGCACAAGAGGGGTGAGGTCTCGGTTCGAGTCTCACTCTCCTCGACCAGTATTAAAAAAAAAAATAGGAGAAGTAATGGACAGACTTCTATATCAGCTCTGTTTACTAAATTGCGGAAGGCATGTAATGGTGGAACCCAACATCCTGGAGGCGATGCGGCACTAGCCGGCCAACCGTCAGCCGAAACTTCAGCAAGCGTACACAAATATGGATGGTTCACGGAGCTGACAAGAATATCAAGTCCAATATATCGCTTTGGTGCATTAATTTCTGGGTACATGATTGTAAAAGTATTGAGTCCTTGGTAAAATGGAAATCTTTGTATGTAGGGTCCTCGTTAGGGATTGTTGATGTTGGCAGCCGGAACTTTGGTTCCAAGTTTCTGCAACCTCTGTTTACAAGGTCTATTAATATACATTGTCATATGTCTATCATTCGTACTATTCTACTCCAATTAGAATCGCTGAGTCCTTGGCTGCGTGTAGCAAACAACGACTTATTTGACAGAAAAAACCAAGAAGACCTAAAAGGAATTCTTACTCGCAAAGAGAAGTTTGTTCATTCAACGGATAAGAAAGAAACCTCGGTAGGCGCTACCGACAGATCAGTAGCATTTAAGGATCACCAAAGTCACTAATCGGTCACCTACTAGGTTGTTGCTATATGTGAAAGACACACACAAGCTTCATTTTCAGTGAGTGGAAAAGAAAAGTGGTGAGAGCAACAACTGTGATACTGCAAGGCCTGCAGCTTGTACTTGAGAAAAGATTGGCAATCTATGGTAATCTTCTTATCCATCCAGTCATCCGCTTCACAGTGAGCTTCTTCAAACCATTCCCGCTCCTACTACCAACAAAAGTAAGCAAAACCAACTGTAACCCAAAAGCAATAGATCTCAGCAGAAAAAAAATATATATATATATATTAACAGTAAAAAAGGGAATAAAAAGAAAGGAGAAAGACACCACCTTTGCCCGCATTTCTCCAATTCTTTTCCTCTTCCTCCATAGTGTACGAATTGACCTGTGTTACAAAAGCAACCACAACCCGACTGTAGTTACAAAAGCAAATCTGCAAGAAGACCAAGTCAGGCACACGATTAAAATTAGGGCACACAAACCAGATAGAAAAGTGTCATATAGAGAGAATTCTTAACGGCCAACAAAATTGAAATTTCCAATTTCTTCAACAGCCAAATGTCCACACAAATTCTTAATAACTAGGTTCTCAAAAAAGAAAAAAAAAATCTTAGTAACTAGCCAACAAAGCAAGATCAACCTTCAAAAATGCTGTGAAGTTGACCAGTATACCGTCAGTATGGCTACCAAAAAGATGTCTACAAAAAAGAACGCATAGTCTGTGCATTTTAGTATGTTCAATATCTAACATGGCACCATGACAAATAATTTTAGTATGCATTAAGCAGAAATGAGAAATAAAATGGCACCCAATAAGCTCTGATTCTAGTTTTACTAGAATTCTGGGCCCTGAAGTTTATTCCAACAGCTAAGTCCCTTATATCTCCATGTATGAAATATTAGATTGGAGAGATGGAGCGAATTCGAGAATGATGAGGACGAAAGAAGCTTGGATACTACTGATATCAATGCCAACATTGTAAGAAAAAACTCGTTCAAAAGAACGAGATAAAGCTAGAAAATTACTTGAGAGAAGGAGAAGGAGAGTGAGGAAATAGAGCTCTTCACATAAACCTACAAGATAGGATTACTGAAACATTAGAATCATCACAACAGTAAAAGGCACATCTATCAGTTTTGTACAATATCTACAGCTTAACATGTTTATACCTGGAAATTAAAGGAGTATCTGCAGATTTTTTTTTTTTTTTGATGCAAACGATAGGCTTTATTGCGTAAGAACAGAATATACAAGAGGAAGGACAGTATGTAGGGACACTAACCAGATAATAGAACAAAATAGAGAAACACTAGGGGGGCAGCACAGTATATATGGAAAACTGAAAAACTGAATTACATTAAGTTATATTTTCTTGTACAGAGAGATCGCAGCGAGGTCCCTTCCAGCTCTTGATTGATTTAGCATTTGAAATAACGAAGATGCGCTATATGGGAAATGTGGTGAGAATGCCTTTAACAAGGAGGTGCTGTGCACTAGAATGAGGTCCACTACCCGGTCTACATCAGCTTTAACGCCCTCAAACACCCATCTGTTTCTCGCGAGACACAACGCCCAAACAGTAGCAAAACTAATAGCGACCCAAAGAGCTCTGCTACATTTGACAGGTGATAGGTAGGCCCATTGATATAATAGATTCTCAAGAGTGGCAGGAGCACACCAAGAGACACCCCACCACCTGCTTATCTTGCACCAAACACCCCAAGAGAATGGACATAATAGCAGCAAATGGTCTCTACTCTCCAAATTAGAAAGACAAAAAATGCAAGTAGAATCAGCGAGGGTTATAATACCGCGATGTCGCAACGCATCCTTGGTCGGAATGCCATTACTAATAGCGAGCCAGAGCCAACATTCAACTTTACACGGTGTCAGCGACAACCATACAAAAGCATTGCCCCTCCGAGTGTCCTGCCGTTTATAGATGAAGTGCCTGCCAGATTTAACTGAACATGTCCCTGTATTCCCATCTGACCATAACCAACAATCACTAGAATTAGGTTGAATGGACACACCTGAACTCTTCAACATAATGGAATCCACCTCCAGTTGCTCCCACTGTCACAAGGGTCTTCTCCACATGGTAGTCCAAAAGGGCTTGCCCTGCACAACTCGGAGGGAATCATACACGGATATGTCCTGACAAAGTGAGAGGGAAAATAGGCGAGGGAATTTATGACCAAGGACGCCGGTCCCCAACCAATTATCGATCCAAAAGAGAGCCTTTCTGCCATTCCCAATGCTAATCTGTACCCCCTCCATCAATGGGACACCGGTGATCCTACTAGAATCCCCAGACTTTATTACGTCACTCCATGTAGCTGATGCTTTAGACTGAATAAACTGAGGATTGAGAAGAGGAATCAGCTGTACATTTATTCAAGATGAGTTCCTTCCAATCAATATCCTCTGACTTGGTAAATTTCCACAACCACTTGAATAATAGGCATTGGTTCATAATGTTCAAATCCACAATGCCCATTCCACCAAGGTTTTTGAGAACGGCAATATACTTCCAGGCCACAAGACAAACTCTTCTCGACTCCTCGAGGCCTTTCCAAAAGAATTTCCTCATGAACCTAATGATTTTGTTCGCGACAGCAACCGGAATCCGGAACAAAGACATAAAATAAATTGGCAGCCCACTTAGGATTGATTTGATCAAGGTAACTCTGCCATCAAGTGATAAATACTTCCCTTTCCAAGCCTTTAATTTACGGCTGAATTTGTCCAAGACAGGCTGCCATGCTGCCATGGAAATTATCAGCACGGCTGTGGAGCACACTTGCGAACTGATCCACTTGCATTTGTTTCAAACCAATCCTTTTCACGCTACTCTTGTAGAAGTTTATACTCAAACCCGAAAGAGCTTCGAAAATTCTTAGGCATCTTTTAAGATTTAGCAATGAGGAAGAATCTACAGGGGAGAAAAGTATGTGTCGTCCGCTTATTGTAGGATAGACACGGACATATTATGCATTTCAACCTCCTTAATCAATCCTAGCGACGCCGCCTTAGACAGAATGCTAAGGAGTCCTTCTGCGGCCAAATTGAACAGAAATGGGGAAACAGGATCGCCCTGCTTTAGGCCTCTACCCATCAAAAATTCAACTGCAGGAGAACCGTTAATCAAGATAGCTAGAGAAGATGTAGAAAGGCACTCGTAGATCCAGCTACACTACTTTATGCCAAAACCCATTGCATGCATCAAGTAACCACAGTCTATAGAATCATAGGCCTTCTTGAAGTCGAGTTTCCATACAATGGCCTTGGATTTAGATTTCCTGAGAGAATGCACAATCTCGCTAGTGAAAAAAGCTGAGTCCATAATGTTCCTTCCCTCTATGAAGGCTGATTGTTGTTTACCAACTAAAGACGGCATGACCTATTTAAGGCGATGAGCCAATAATTGATAGAGATAAGGATTAAGATTAGTTAATCTAAAGATAATGTTTTCTTTTTGTATTTTGTATTTCGTATCTGTGATAAGAGTCCTGTAACTACTTACCTGTTAATGTCAATATATACATATCAGGATTGCTTGATCAAGGCATCCTGGTATTCAACCTTTCATGGTAGCGGAGCAGGTGCTCATCCTTTGATAAAAAAAAAAAGTCTTGACAGAGATTGGACACGAAGCAATCACAAAGTTGGTGGTCTATTCCTCTGATCAAATCCATTCCTCTTTTCATCAAAAGGGCGTCAAACTAGTAGGTATTCCACCTTCCAATGTCCGCTGCCTCCCTACCGCCTTTTCTGAAGGATTTTCCCTATCCTCTCAAGCACTCGAAGATGCAATCGAAAGGGATATTGACTCTGGTTTCATACCACTATATCTTTGTGCCACTATTGGCACTACAGGATGTGGAGCTGTGGATCCTGTCGAGAAGCTAGGAAAAGTGGCGAGGAAATACAACCAATGGTTCCACATCGATGCGGCTTGTGCAGGCAGTGCTTGCATTTGTCCTGAATTCAGGCATTACTTGGACGGTGTGGAACTTGCGGATTCATTAAGCATGAATCCACACTAATGGTTTCTTACCAACCTGGATTGCTGTTGCTTGTGGGCCAAGAATCCTCACTCTTTAATTGAGTCCTTGTCTAGTAATCCTGAGTTCTTGAGAAACAAAGCTACCGAGTCACATAAAGTGATAGACTACAAAGATTGGCAAATTGCATTGAGCCGGCGATTCAGAGCCCTCAAGCTCTGGGTTATGATTCACCGGCACGGATTGGCTGGCCTTAGGTTCCATATCCGTAGTGATGTGAAGTTAGCCTCCTTCTTCGAGTCACTTGTAGCTAAAGATAGTAGATTTGAGGTAGTGGTGCCAAGAAAATTTGCTTTGGTTTGCTTCAGGCTCAAGGCAGGCCAGATCAATAATGAAGACAATGCCCTAATCAACCAGGAGCTGAATAAAAAGTTGTTGCAAGAGGTGAATGAGAGTGGGAAGGCGTTCATGACTCATGCTGTGGTTGGTGGTGTCTATTTCATCCGTTGTTACATTGGGTCTACATTAACTGAAGAACGTCATGTGGAGGATTTATGGAAGCTGATTCAAGAGAAGGCCACTGAGGTTCTTACTAATGCTGAAGAATTCAGCTTAAGTTACAGCTCTATATATATAGGCTTAACTCGTCGCAGCAGAATAGTATTTGTTGGTTCCTATTCTGGCCAAAATAGCGACAGCAAAGTTTAATTTCCAACGTCTAAGTTATGTTGAATAATATATATTGGATTTGATTTCGGTTAGTTGCTTTTTCATTGTACTTAGGTAGCAATCAATGATATGTGTAAGGCTATCATGAATAAGACGGGAACTCAAGACCTGTCACTAAAATTAGTAAAACCAAACAAAACATGCAGTCCTGAGTACTTGAGTGATGTTTGTGACATTCCAATAAACATTTAAACGTCTTCTAACATCATAATTAGAACAGATGTCCAAAACAGAAGGAGCATATTCAACAAAAAAAAAAAAAAACCTAAGGTCACTTTATTTGGCTAACTGAGCTAAAGCATGAGCTTACCGGTCCTAAGTACAAGATGTGTACAATTAATAGTTACAAATCGGTTAAAAGACGTAGTGTGTCCTTTCACTTTTTCGATTTCAATGTTTATGTCCCTCTTTTTTTTATTTCAAACATTATGTCCTCGAACCTGTTTGAAATGAAACAATGTCGTCCAAATTACCTTCAATTTCCGGTCATCCAATCACTGTCTGCCACGTGTCTTGAGGGGTTGGGCCTGCTTGCCAGGTGGAAAATTTTTTTCTTCCCCTCCCTCTATTTTCCGGATTTTTATGTTTTGGAGGTAAAGAAAAAAAATTCAAATATATTTCATCTTTCTACAAATTTTCTTTCTTTCCAATTTTTCTTTTCTTCTTCCTCGTTTTTTCTTTTTTTCTTCCCCTTCACACAATTCTACTCCACCCCCTTCAACTCCGTCGACATCAACCTCTCCCTCCCCGGGGACTCCTTCTACCTCCTCATCCGCACCACGACCGCGGAGGGGCGGCGGTGATGGAGATGAGTTTGAAGGCTCTTGCAACGATGGCCTGATACCTCGCACTGGCTGCTCCTCGAAACAGAGACGCGCGGTGGTGACACGGGTTAGTTGTTAGAACAATAGCCCTATGCTAGAGGGGGGTGAATAGCGTTTATCGGATTAAAACGAAATAAGCAGGAAATAAATGCGGAATTAAAAAGATTGAAGGACACAAGCAATTTATCCTGGTTCACACACACACTACTTGTGTGGCTAATCCAGTCCTTCAAGAGACTCTCTTGAAGATTCCACTATCTACGTTAAGCTTACGGGTGCTTAACAAACCGTGTACAACCTAGGAATTCAAATCACAAGAATCCTAAAAGTGAGAGTTCAAGTCACATGAACCTCAACACTCTTGCTTGAAGATACCTCACTTCAAGACTTCTCACACAAGAAGATATACCCTCTTCCTATGAATCTCAACAAGGGAACTAACCTCCCTTAAGGTGTATGAATATACAATTCAATCACTCAAATAAAGAACTCTCTCAAAGAGCAGATATGAGTATACAAGTAAAGCTCTAAAAGGCAACTCTCAAATCCTCAAAAGGATATTGGCTCAATAATAATTTTGATGAATGTATGAAATGAATGCTTGAATGTTGAGAGTTGATTCATAATAAACAGAGGTATAAATGCTCTATTTATATGTCTAAAAACTTATATGACCGTTGGGGAGACAAATCAAAACATTTTTAGACAAATTGTCATGGGAAGGTGAAAAGTGTGTCTGCCCATGACGGCTGAACATCGATGTTCAAATCCAGGACATTGATGTTCTGCCCTTGAATAGGTCCAACGGTCATATGGACATCGATGTCCTGGCCAGTGAATATGAATTATTGGGCTAACGGTCACTAGAACATCGATGTTGGCCAGAAGGACATCGATGTTCCACAAGACATTGTCCAAGACCCGAGACGAAATAACTTCGATGTTCCATAGCTAAACATCGATGTTTTGGACATTCCCAAAACAATCTTAAAACCAGATTCAATAGGATATTGATGTTATGAAATAGGACATCGATGTTCAAACTCTTCAAAGCCATTTTTAAGCACAACGGTCATGAGGACATCGATGTTCAGAAAATGGACATCGATGTTATAAACTACTGCCTACTTTTGGAAAAATTATTTTAGTGCAGGACATCGATGTTCCAATATTGGACATCGATGTTCAAAGCTTAGAAACCTTCTCGAAAGATTGGTTTCAAGGCAGGACATCGATGTTCAAGGCTCGGAAAACATTATTATGATTAAAATGAGATCTAATTGATGCATGAGTGAAAATGATTGAAGCTGACCATTGAAGAACATCGATGTTATGAAATCCAACATCGATGTTTTGCTTATGTAAAGGATATTTTCAAATGCAACGGTCATGAGAACATCGATGTTTGGGATTCCAACATCGATGTTATTAGCCTACTGCCTGTTTTGAAGAATTGTTCAAAGGCAGGAACATCGATGTTTAAATCCACAACATCGATGTTCATGGTTCGAAAAACATTTTTATGCTTGGAAATATGTTATGTTATGCATGAGCAAAATTCATCTTATTTTGAGCCAATGTCCTAGAAGAGTTGAGTGTTATACCTTGTACAATTTATGAATCTAACTCTTCTTTCTTGGCTCTTAAATTCTTGTGCTCATTCATTTTGATCCTTTGCTCTTGAATGGTTTCTTGTGCTTGAGGATTGGTTTGACTTCATTTCTTTTTGCTTCTTCTTTGTCATGATCTTAAATTGGTTTGTCAATTATCAAAACCTGTAATGAATGAACCATGAAGACATAGGTTCTAACAATTTCCCCCTTTTTGATAATGACAAACACCTAGAAGTATATGCCAATATTAGAGGTATATGTTAACACAATAATTCCCCCTATATGTTTCAATTTATGATTCCCCCTATCTAGATGCATATACTTCTTCTTATCTTCCCCCTTTTGCCATTAGCAAAAAGAAATGATGATGCATTTATCTATTCTTCCCCCTTAAGATATGACTTATAATTCCCCCTAAGTTCATGCATGTGGCAAAGTATTTTATGGAAAACAAAGCATAAAGGATAACGAGGATAAGGGTTTGGAAAGACGATTTCTAGTTTCCATCATTATCATCATCTTCATCAGTAGTTTCTTCCCCCACTATGTTACTTCTTCAGCAAGCTTTGTTCCCCCTTTCTCTTGGTCTTAGTGAGGGGTACCTGTCAAACATAGTTAGACGGGCCTCGGGTGCTCAAGTTAGCAAAGATAATTCACTAGTTTTAGTAAGATGAAACATGGGTGACAAATTTAAGGATAGTAAGATGGCCTCTGCCCCCAAGAATTATTGTCTCGGATTTCTATCCTCCCGGGATGAGGAGGTATCTCCTTGTCGTAAGTACACCGGGCTCGAGAAAAATGTCTTGTCAGTTGGATTTTGGGTGCCTCTGATGCCCAACTAATCAGACTGTGAGTTCCGTGATGAATCAATAATGCAGTTTAGGCCACGATTTTCAACAAAGCAGATACTTGATTATCTGAAAAATTGGATGTTAGCAATAAATAAATTTGCAAGTGTCTCAAAAAGGAGATTCTTGAAAATCAAAGCGGTTTGGAGGGGCCTTCCTCTGAACATTGTGCATGATACTCCAAGGATAGGTAGGGGTCACCTCCTGAACACTGCTGGACACTTTAGAAATTTGTAGGGGTCACCTTCTTAGAGAAGAGGCAATGCAATTATGTTTCTATAAATAGACATACATTAGAGCTGCAAGTGTCCCTAGGCTATATGACATTCATATAGAAGCAAAAAGATTCAGCGGAAGACAAGGGAAACAACCAAGAACACATGTGAAGCTAGAAAACCGTATAACAATTTTTACATACCTATAAGGTTAGGATCTTTCACCTAACTTGTGTATGGAATCAGTAAGAGCAAGAAGAAGACCTGCTCCTCTACGGTATCCACACGAACCGTGATAGCTTGGAGTCGTCCCACGAAACAAGCTTCGAGCTCCCCGGATTGGTGTGCTAGCAACAAAAACCGTGGCTGTGTGTAAGGTGTGTATTTGGCTCTTCCTTTCTTTCTCAAAGAAGAAGAGATGGTGGTGTATATGTGGAGACTAAAAACAAGCACAAGGCTAGAGAGGGGAGCAGCAAAAAACGTGAAGCAACAACCAACAAAAGAGGTGAATGATCTGATCATTCAAAACCAAGTGGAGACACAAGATAGTGCAAGTAATGGCCTACCACCTTTGGCCCATCACCCACTAAATCATATCTTAGACAAGATAATGCTGCTCCCAACATTCTTTCCATCATAACACACACAACATTCCACTCATGCCTGATCAATAATTATTGATCCAAAACCGGCCCTGGTTCAACCATGGTCCAACCACGGTCCAACCACATCCGGTCCAACCATGGTCCAACCACGGTTCGACCATCTGCTCGAATCATCTGTTCTATGTGTGTGACCCTGTAGGCACTTATAACGTCCGGCAATGATTGTAAAATCTCATTTTACAATCATAAACAAAGAGCAGCGTCTAGCAACACATCATTGCTACCCGAACGACAAGATCAGAACTGATTCACTATGCCTCGGAATATGTCACCGTCCTATCGTCCCATTATCAAGATTAGACCGAGACATGGAAACGTCAATCTCGTATATGTCTAATCTCAGTTTCTTGATCCTCGAGTTAACTGTATAAAACGGATTCCTGTGATATCATCATATTACCCTATCCGAGCATGGCCATGCATTTAACAGTTCAACTCTATCAAGAAACCTACTCGATAATATACCAGTTGTATAGGTCGGACGAATCCCCTCTTGATCAATCAAAAACCACAACATACTAGGCATATACCCAATGATTACCCTTATGTCCACCCAGTTACGGATGACTAGGAGTAATATCAAAATACATGATTCATATGTTGGATACTTTGATGATCTCAGGTCGGAGGACAATACATCTATAAGAAACGCTATCGACATATATATAACGTTCCATGTAGCGTTCTTATGTGGGTCGGTCCGGTCAACAAAATCCCCATCTTGTACCCGTATGTAGAATTCGTAACTCATACAATCCTCAACATACGCTAGTCTTATTTTATTATTACAACCCAACCATAATAATAAACGACTAGGGACTTTTAAGAATATACATATCAAATACATATACAATAGGGTTATATATATGTGCAAGCGATTATCTCATAATCATATATATAGGCATAACCTCAAATATGTATACATGAATACAATCATCCATAGATTGGCTTTTGGGCATATTACTAACAATCTCCCACTTGCACTAAAGCCAATCAAACATGTATCTAATACCTATGGATGCGCAATGACCATCATGCTTCTGCTGCGTGAGGGGCTTAGTCAACGGGTCTGCTATATTGTTCTCAGTAGGAACTCTGCACAGCCTGACATCGCCTCTATCTATGATCTCTCGAATCAGATGATAGCGTCGGAGAATGTGTTTGGATCTCTGGTGGTATCTAGGCTCTTGAGCTTGTGCGATTGTTCCATTGTTGTCACAATAAAGCTCAATCGGATTCTCAATACTAGGAACCACCCCAAGTTCAGTTACGAACTTCTTGATCCAAACAGCCTCTTTCGCCGCATCTGAGGCAGCAATGTACTCTGCCTCGGCTGTAGAATCTGCAACTGTCTCTTGCTTAGAACTCTTCCAGCTTACAACACCACCTCCAAGACAAAACACATATCCAGACTGCGATCTGAAATCATCCCTATCGGTTTGGAAGCTAGCATCGGTGTAACCCTTTACAACGAGTTCATCAACGCTTCCGTAAACCAGGAATGCATTTTTAGTCCTTCTCAAGTACTTAAGGATATTCTTAACCGCCATCCAGTGACTCTCACCGGGATCAGATTGGTACCTGCTCGTGACACTCAGAGCATATGCGACATCCGGTCTAGTACATAACATGGCGTACATGATAGATCCTATCGCCGAAGCATAAGGGATCTCACTCATTCTCTTTCTCTCATCAGATGTACTAGGACATTGACTCTTTGAGAGAGAGACGCCATGTGACATAGGTAAGAACCCCTTCTTGGAATCCTCTATTCTAAACCTCTTTAGAACCTTGTCAATATACGTACTCTGACTTAGCCCGAGAAGCTTTTTGGATCTATCCCTATAGATCTTTATGCCCAATACATAGGCAGCTTCTCCTAAGTCCTTCATTGAGAAATTCTTTCCTAACCAAGCCTTAACTGACTGTTGTGTCGGAATATCATTCCCAATGAGCAGAATGTCGTCAACATATAACAACAAGAAAACTACTGTGCTCCCACTAACCTTCTTGTAAACACATGGTTCATCTTCATTTTTGATGAAACCAAACTCTTTGATTACATCATTAAAACGAAGATTCCAACTCCTTGAAGCTTGCTTAAGTCCATAAATGGACCTTTGCAACTTGCATACCATATTGGCATTATTTGGATCGACAAAACCCTCAGGCTGTGTCATGTACACATCCTCTAAGAGATTTCCGTTAAGGAAAGCGGTTTTGACATCCATTTGCCATATCTCATAATCATGATATGCAGCTATAGCCAACAGAATCCGGATGGATTTAACCATAGCAACCGGTGAGAAGGTTTCATCATAGTCAATACCATGAACTTGTTTGAAACCTTTCGCCACCAATCGCCCTTTATAGGTAATCACATTACCATCCATGTCGGTCTTTCTCTTAAAGACCCATTTGCACCCTATGGGTTTTACCCCTTCGGGTGGCTCGACCAAGGTCCATACCTTGTTCTCATACATGGATTCCATTTCCGAATTCATGGCTTCTAGCCACTTCTGGGAGTCCGAACCCGTAATGGCCTGCTGATAGGTAGTGGGCTCATCCTCATCTATGAGCATCACATCACCGGTATGAGTCACGAGAAATCCATATCTCTCGGGCTCATGCCGAATCCTATCCGACCTACGTGGTCCATGTGTTACAGGAACAGGATTCTCATCCACAACAATTTGTGGTTCCTGTCCTTGTTCCATCTCAGTCTCTAGATCTCGAACTTCTTCGAGTTCTAGTTGCCTCCCACTGATTCCTCTAGAAATAAACTCCTTTTCTAGAAAAATCGCAGTCCGAGCAACAAACACTTTGTTGTCGGTGGGAGTATAGAAGTAATACCCTTTGGTTTCCTTAGGATAACCAACAAATAGGCACTTTTCGGATTTAGGGCCGAGCTTATCCGAAGCTTCACGTCTTACGTAAGCCTCACAGCCCCAAATCCTCATAAAAGACAAACTGGGACGCTTCCCGGTCCATATCTCATATGGTGTCTTTTCGACCGATTTAGATGGAACATTGTTTAGTGTATAAGCAGCAGTCAACAATGCATGTCCCCAAAAGGATAAAGGAAGGTTAGCTTGACTCATCATTGAACGAACCATGTCCAACAAGGTTCTGTTCCTCCTTTCGGATACACCATTCCATTGTGGCGTACCCGGTGGAGTAAGCTGTGATACTATACCACAACCCTTTAGATGATCAAGAAATTCTTGGCTCAAGTATTCACCACCTCGATCTGATCGAAGCATCTTAATACTTTTACCGAGTTGATTCTGTACTTCATTCTTGAATTCTTTGAACTTTTCAAAGGATTCGGATTTGTGTCTCATTAGATACACATATCCATATCTACTGAAATCATCAGTAAATGTAATGAAGTACTGAAAACCGCCCCTAGCCTGTGTCGACATTGGTCCACATACATCGGTATGAATGAGACCTAGCAATTCCGAAGCCCTTTCACCTTTACCGGTAAAAGGAGCCTTCGTCATTTTGCCTAACAAACAAGATTCACACGTCTCAAATGATTCGAAATCAAATGACTTTAATAGTCCATCTTTATGGAGCTTAGCAATGCGATTCTCGTTTATATGGCCTAGTCGACAATGCCAAAGATACGTTTCGTTAGAATCGTTCAACCTAACCTTCTTGGTACTAACGTTATAGATCGGCATCTCAAGGTTTAGAACATACAATCCATTGCTTAAATTTGCACCACCATAATATACATCATTGAAATAAATTGAACAACATTTGTTCTTTATTACAAATGAAAATCCTTTCTTGTCCAAACAAGATACAGAAATCAAATTTCTGCTAATGGAAGGTACAAAATAACAATTTTCTAGTTCCAAAACCAAGCCACTAGGCAAAGATAGACAATAAGTTCCTACGGCTAACGCAGCAACCCTTGCTCCATTCCCGACACGTAGGTCTATCTCCCCTTTCAGCAATCTTCTACTCCTTCTTAGTTCCTGCACATTTACACAAATGTGAGAACCACATCCGGTATCTAATACCCATGATGCAGAAGTAGAAATATTAGCTTCTATAACGAATATACCTGAAGTAGAAGTCTCACTTCCCTTCTTGTTCCTCTTTACCTCTTCTAGGTAAACTGGGCAGTTGCGTCTCCAATGGCCCGGTTTGTTGCAATGGAAACAATGTCCATCCTTAGCAACTCCACCCTTGGGTTTAAGCTTGTGATCACAAGAAGAAGCACTTGCACCAAACTTTTTGGCACTCTTCTTCTTCTTGTCGAACTTTGCTTTACCCTTTCCTTTGCCTTTGCCAATCATCAATATGTTGGACTTACTTGCCTTCATTTGTAGCTCAGCTGTTCCCAACATATTGAGCAACTCGGACAAGGATTTGTCAAGATGGTTCATGTTGAAGTTCATGACAAATTGGCCGTAGCTGTCCGGCAACGATTGCAGGATTAAGTCTACAGCCATCTCCTTTGGCAAAGGAAATCCGAGACCCTCAAGACTCTCAATGAATCCGATCATTTTCAGCACATGAGGTCTCACGGGTGATGATTCGGCCATCCTGCATTGGAATAAGGCTTTAGAGGTCTCATACCTCTCATGCCTAGCTTGCTCTTGAAAGAGCATCTTAAGGTGTTCGATCATATCGAACGCCCCCATTTTCTCGTGTTGCTTCTGAAGCCCCGAGTCCATGGTTACCAGCATCAAACATGCTATATCCAATGCATCATCGAGATGCTTCTTATAAGCATCCCGTTCTGCCCTGGGTGCAGAAGGCGCCGGTTCAATCGGAACAGGCCCTTCAAGGACATACAGCTTCTTTTCTTGTTTGAGGACAATCCTCAAATTGCGATACCAAGATAGGAAGTTATTCCCATTCAACTTGTCCTTCTCAAGGACAGATCGCAATGATAGTGTACCTGTGTTTTGTGCCATGGTAATTCTACAACAAAGATCAACTCACACAAATAAGAGTCATGCATACATAAATCATTTAACAAGGAATTTAATTAAATGATGCTCCTACTAAGAATCAGTAAAATGATAACAAGTAGGCCAAGATCCACATTTCACTACAACATAAGTCAGCTAGGGCTGATCACCTACATCATAGCTATTTAGGTAGACAACTCTTGTCAATTACATCTCTATGCAACTCTTGGATAGTTGAGTGAACAACACCTTGTCCAAGTCTATCTCATAGACATTCCTCAACCCTTGCCTCTAGGTTCTTAATCCTATTAAGGTAACCTAGTTAAGTCCACACCCACAATAAGCAATCGGGATATTACAATTATCCTCTCGAACCTTGCTAGGATAAACATAGGCACCTTGCTAGGGTAAAACTTACCTAGTGTTGATCTAAGCAATGATTAGTGCTCATCATGGAAGGCAACTAAGAACTTAATATTTCATCAACATATGTTCATACATCTCATGCATATAATCATTTAATCATACATTGATGTTAAGCAAATTTGGAAAACAAAAATGCAAGTGAACATCGATGTTTACACAAAACATCGATGTTGTGACAAGTAAACATCGATGTTTAAACTTCAACATCGATGTTGTGAAAGTCTAACTTTCCCAACAAATTGGCAGCAGCTCAAAAACATCGATGTTTAAACTTCAACATCGATGTTTTGAGTGCTTGAACTCCAAACCATTTGGCAGAGTCTCAAAAACATCGATGTTGGACACTACAACATCGATGTTTTGAGTACCCTGAAAGTTCAAAAATTTGGCAGTAGCATAATAACATCGATGTTGGATTAGAACATCGATATTTGAACTTTTTGAACCCTATAACATCGATGTTGTGAAAACAAACATCGATGTTATTTGAGTTCTGGAAATTCATTCAGTTTGGCCGAAGTCAAATAACATCGATGTTGTCACTTACAACATCGATGTTGCTGAGCACCTGCATGAGAACATCGATGTTTTGTCACACAACATCGATGTTATGAAGATTCTGCCGATTCTAGCTTCATCTAAACATCGATGTTTCTGACACAACATCGATGTTTTGAAGGTTCGGCCAATCCTCAAGCCATGCCAACATCGATGTTGGTCACACCAACATCGATGTTTTGGCCAAACACCCCTTGAACGACAATCGTTCAAAACACAAACCGACACTCGGTTTTCCTTAATCGAACTCTTCGATCTACTACCATAAACACCTTAATTCATATCTCATACCAATCAAGTGCTTCTTGTCAAAACACTTTTAACAAATCAACATGCATATCTCATATACTCAATTGAGCACAATATGGCATGATCATGCTATATCACATAAAACATATCATGCATATTTACTCAAAACATACCCAACCTATGCACATATTTGCATGGCAAATCATATATACCAAAACAAAACTTAGCATATCATTAGATAACCACAAAATACATCATGTTCAAAATCACCTAGCATATCACATATACAAGTTGATTCCTACACATGCTTAGTTGATCATATCACATATGCATCATTTACACGGTTTAAGAGCGTCACAAGTTGCTCCGCTACCACTGTAAGTGTCCCTAGGCTATATGACATTCATATAGAAGCAAAAAGATGCAGCGGAAGACAAGGGAAACAACCAAGAACACATGTGAAGCTAGAAAACCGTATAACAATTTTTACATACCTGTAAGGTTAGGATCTTTCACCTAACTTGTGTATGGAATCAGTAAGAGCATGAAGAAGACCTGCTCCTCTACGGTATCCACACGAACCGTGATAGCTTGGAGTCGTCCCACGAAACAAGCTTCGAGCTCCCCGGATTGGTGTGCTAGCAACAAAAACCGGGGCTGTGTGTAAGGTGTGTATTTGGCTCTTCCTTTCTTTCTCAAAGAAGAAGAGATGGTGGTGTATGTGTGTAGACTAAAAACAAGCACAAGGCTGGAGAGGGGAGCAGCAAAAAACGTGAAGCAACAACCAACAAAAGAGGTGAATGATCTGATCATTCAAAACCAAGTGGAGACACAAGATAGTGCAAGTAATGGCCTACCACCTTTGGCCCATCACCCACTAAATCATATCTTAGACAAGATAATGCTGCTCCCATCATTCTTTCCAGCACAACACACACAACATTCCACTCATGCCTGATCAATAATTATTGATCCAAAACCGACCCTGGTTCAACCATGGTCCAACCACGGTCCAACCACGGTTCGACCATCTGCTTGAATCATCGGTTCTATGTGTGTGACCCTGTAGGCACTTGTAACGTCCGGCAATGATTGTAAAATCTCATTTTACAATCATAAACAAAGAGCGGCGTCTAGCAACACATCATTGCTACCCGAACGACAAGATCAGAACTGATTCACTATGCCTCGGAATATGTCACCGTCCTATCGTCCCATTATCAAGATTAGACCGAGTTCTTATTTTATTATTACAACCCAACCATAATAATAAACGACTAGGGACTTTTAAGAATATACATATCAAATACATATACACTAGGGTTATATATATGTGCAAGCGATTATCTCATAATCATATATATAGGCATAACCTCAAATATGTATACATGAATACAATCATCCATAGATTGGCTTTTGGGCATATTACTAACAAGAGCTCATTAAAACACACAAAATTTATAAGCCAATTTCAAAAAAAAAAAGAGTTAGTGAAACAACAACAAAAAAATGCCTTCCCCTTCCACTGTTTTTTTGTTGAGGGTGCAAACGTAGGTAGGAGAAATCGGTTGGCCTTCAGCATTGTAAATGAGCAACAAGGGCCATTGCCAGAGGAACTAGTAAGAATTCCTCGTCTTGTCTTCGTAGACGAGATTTATTCGTCTCGATTCTATATCACCCCTATGGAAGAGGTCATCTTCCTGGATCATCAACAAACCCTGCGAGCTTCCTACTACGGTACGACTAATTCCACAATGTTTTTTTATTTCTGACAGGTTTCAGGGGCTTCAGTTGGAACCAATTTACCAGACTCTGAATGAGAGCAGTCATTACCAGATTACAATGACGGCTCAGAGCATTCCTCGAGTATCTGGAGTAGCGCCCACTTGCCCAAAGGTTCGCCTTTTGGTGTGGAACTGCAGAGGTATCACAGCACGTTCTCAAGATTTTGTTCGAACCCTACGAGACCTGAAGAACCAATATAAACCAAATATGGTTCTGCTCACGGAGACTCAATGGCAGCAAACCGGAGATCACAGAGTTATCCCTCTTCGCTTTCCACCAACACATCGGTTCGAGCTTCCTGGCCAGAACAACTCGGGTGGAATGTGGTTTGCTTGGAGTCATAGCATTAGGGTTAACATAGTCAATACTCCTAATGGCTTCACTGTAACAGCTGAACCGAATCGTTAGAAGCAGATAGGTAGATATGTCTTTAAATACATGTGTGATTGTAATATAAATGATGTAATCCTGTGTCTCTTGTTTGTAAGTGTGAATGTAAAATATGAGATCAATAAAATTCTGTGTGTTTGTGTACGAATTTAGGATCATGAAAGTCCATTGGTCATGACAAAATCAAGTGTCATATCTTTCTTTTGCATATGATCATGAATAAAATGATGTCTAATCTCTATATACTTTAACCTTAAAAAAAATGAAGTTTTTTTCCGAACATCGATATTTGATACAAGAACATCGATGTGCATGCTCGATTTGTGACTTGCTAGCTCTTATTGGAACATCGATGTTTTCTAGACAACATCGATTTTTTTTCAGCTACTGGTTGAAAAACACAAGTGAGCTGAAAATCATGGAACATCAATGTTTCAAGAATGAACATCGATGTTATCATCCTCTGATCCTTGCATTTCTGCCGAAATCGAACGAGTGTGGCCACATTCAAAAACTTGGATGCTTCTTTGGTCATTTGCTTGGAGCATCCGCTATCAAGGTACCAAAGTACACTTGATGCCTTCAAGCATACCTGCAAAACAAATCAAAGGGATTTTGGTACCCAAATCTTTTTGGGTCCTTGAGGGTTAGGAACATGCCGAATATAGACCTTATCTTTTGCCCAATGTCTATGCCTAGTAAAACATACCGGGGCAATGTGACCTATTCTGTTACAATAGTGGCAAATGACATTTGGATTGTGCATCCTTCTAGGTTGATAGTAATTACCATTTTGATTATGTCTATGCATTCTAGTAAACTTGTTTTCCTTAGGTATAACCCTGTTTTCCCTAGGTTGAGCTATGTGTGTCCTAGGTTTAGTGTAATGAGATTTTTCATTCCTACCATTGTAGGCATACATTTTAGCATAATGAGATTTTCCACTACTTGCATTTGATCTTCCATTTTGAGCATGTGACCTTCTATGATGAGTATATGATCTTGTGTCATGAGCATGTGATCTAGTATGATGAGTAGAAGATGAAACACCATGTTTATGTGCCTCAGCATTAAGCACAGTAGGTTTGACATCATTTGACACATTAGATGCACCTAATCCTTCTTTCTATCTTGGACTTCTTTGTTGTCCTAGGAGAAGATTAAGACTATCTCTACCATTTGTAAATTTCTCTAATGTTTTCTTCAAATCAACAACTTGATTTTTAAGAAATTCATTCTCTTTTCCCAATTCAACACAAGCACATACATTTGAGGATATCTTCTCATTAAGTTCATTGCAAGATATATTAAGAGCATGCTTTTCTTTTTCAAGCTTATCAATTTTATTTGATAACTTATTCTTATCATTTGATAGTTTCTCATTATCTTATTCTAAGGTTGTAATTTGTTTCTTTAAATTCTTATTGACCTTAGAAACCGAAATGAATTTACTATATACTTCACTAAATGCATCTAGCAACTCTTCAAATGTATAATCATCACTCGAATAGGAAGTACTTACCTCTTCCGAAGATTCTTCCTTTGCCATGAAACAAAGGTTGACAGTCTCATCTTGCTTGCTGTTGGTTTCCTCATAGATGATTCCCAGCATTTCCCACATCTCCTTGGCTGTTGCGCAGCGCGAGATTATTTGATAGTCATTCGGATTGACTGCACATTGGAGCATGTGTATCGCCTTGGAGTGGTTTTCAATTCTCTGGATCTCATCTTCGTTGTACCCCGCTTCCGTCCTTGTTGGAACTTGAACACCATTCTTTATCACCAGCCAAGCTGCAAAATTATTGGCTTGGATGAAAATTTTCATCCTTTCCTTCCAATATGCGTAATTTGTCCCATCAAAGAACGGTGCACGGGTAGTGGATTGTCCTTCAGCAATTCCTGCATACAAATAACTTGAAGAAGCCATAGAAAATTTCCTCCCAAACCGTTAACTCTTTCGGAGAGTTTGGCTCCGCTACCAATTGTTAGAACAATAGCCCTACGCTAGAGGGGGGGTGAATAGCGTTTATCGGATTAAAACGAAATAAGCAGGAAATAAATGCGGAATTAAAAAGATTGAAGGACACAAGCAATTTATCCTGGTTCACACACACACTACTTGTGTGGCTAATCTAGTCCTTCAAGAGACTCTCTTGAAGATTCCACTATCTACGTTAAGCTTACGGGTGCTTAACAAATCGTGTACAACCTAGGAATTCTAATCACAAGAATCCTAAACCTAAGAGTTCAAGTCACATGAACCTCAACACTCTTGCTTGAAGATACCTCACTTCAAGACTTCTCACACAAGAAGATATACCCTCTTCCTATGAGTCTCAACAAGGGAACTAACCTCCCTTAAGGTGTATGAATATACAATTCAATCACTCAAACAAAGAACTCTCTCAAAGAGCAGATATGAGTATACAAGTAAAGCTCTAAAAGGCAACTCTCAAATCCTCAAAAGGATATTGGCTCAATAATAATTTTGATGAAAGTATGAAATGAATGCTTGAATGTTGAGAGTTGATTCATGATAAACAGAGGTATAAATGCTCTATTTATATGTCTAAAAACTTATATGACCGTTGGGGAGACAAATCAAAACATCTTTAGACAAATTGTCATGGGAAGGTGAAAAGTGTGTCTGCCCATGACGGCTGAACATCGATGTTCAAATCCAGGACATCGATGTTCTGGCCTTGAATAGGTCCAACGGTCATATGGACATCGATGTTGTAAAGGTGGACATCGATGTCCTGGCCAGTGGATATGAATTATTGGGCTAACGGTCACTAGAACATCGATGTTGGCCAGAAGGACATCGATGTTCCACAAGACATTGTCCAAGACCCGAGACGAAATAACATCGATGTTCCATAGCTGAACATCGATGTTTTGGACATTCCCAAAAAAATCTTAAAACCAGATTCAATAGGACATCGATGTTATGAAATAGGACATCAATGTTCAAACTCTTCAAAGCCATTTTTAAGCACAACGGTCATGAGGACATCGATGTTCAGAAAATGGATATCGATGTTATAAATTACTGCCTACTTTTGGGAAAATTATTTTAGTGCAGGACATCGATGTTCCAATATTAGACATCGATTTTCAAAGCTTAGAAACCTTCTCGAAAGATTGGTTTCAAGGCAGGACATCGATGTTCAAAGCTTAGAAACCTTCTCGAAAGATTGGTTTCATGGCAGGACATCGATGTTCAAGGCTCGGAAAACATTATTATGATTAAAATGAGATCTAATTAATGCATGAGTGAAAATGATTGAAGTTGACCATGGAAGAACATCGATGTTATGAAATCCAACATCGATGTTTTGCTTATGTAAAGGATATTTTCAAATACAACGGTCATGAGAACATCGATGTTTGGGATTCCAACATCGATGTTATTGGCCTACTGCCTGTTTTGAAGAATTGTTCAAAGGCAGGAACAACGATGTTTAAATCCACAACATCGATGTTCATGGTTCGAAAAACATTTTTATGCTTGGAAATATGTTATATTATGCATGAGCAAAATTCATCTTATTTTGAGCCATTGTCCTTGAAGAGTTGTGTGTTATACCTTGTACAATTTATGAATCTAACTCTTCTTTCTTGGCTCTTAAATTCTTGTGCTCATTCATTTTGATCCTTTGCTCTTGAATGGTTTCTTGTGCTTGAGGATTGGTTTGACTTCATTTCTTTTTGCTTCTTCTTTGTCATGATCTTAAATTGGTTTGTCAATTATCAAAACCTGTAATGAATGAACCATGAAGACATAGGTTCTAACAATTTCCCCCTTTTTGATAATGACA
This sequence comes from Turnera subulata, assembly GCA_028386065.3. Taxonomy (NCBI): domain Eukaryota; kingdom Viridiplantae; phylum Streptophyta; class Magnoliopsida; order Malpighiales; family Passifloraceae; genus Turnera; species Turnera subulata. The sequence goes on along the minus strand of JAKUCV010001502.1, from coordinate 4,192 downwards.
AACACCTAGAAGTATATGCCAATATTAGAGGTATATGTTAACACAATAATTCCCCCTATATCTTTCAATTTATGATTCCCCCTATCTAGATGCATATACTACTTCTTATCTTCCCCCTTTTGGCATTAGCAAAAAGAAATGATGATGCATTTATCTATTCTTCCCCCTTAAGATACGACTTATAATTCCCCCTAAGTTCGTGCATGTGGCAAAGTATTTTATGGAAAACAAAGCATAAAGGATAACGAGGATAAGGGTTTAGAAAGATGATTTCTAGTTTCCATCATTATCATCATCTTCATCAGTAGTTTCTTCCCCACTATGTTACTTCTTCAGCAAGCTTTGTTCCCCCTTTCTCTTGGTCTTAGTGAGGGGTACCTGCCAAACAAAGTTAGACAAGCCTCGGGTGCTCAAGTTAGCAAAGATAATTCACTTGTTTTAGTAAGATGAAACATGGGTGACAAATTTAAGGATAGTAAGATGGCCTCTGCCCCCAAGAATTATTGTCTTGGATTTCTATCCTCCCGGGATGAGGAGGTATCTCCTTGTCGTAAGTACACCGGGCTCGAGAAAAATGTCTTGTCAGTTGGATTTTGGGTGCCTCTGATGCCCAACTAATCAGACTGTGAGTTCCTTGATGAATCAATAATGCAGTTTAGGCCACGATTTTCAACAAAGCAGACACTTGATTATCTGAAAAATTGGATGTTAGCAATAAATGAATTTGCAAGTGTCTCAAAAAGGAGATTCTTGAAAATCGAAGCGGTTTGGAGGGGCCTTCCTCTGAACGTTGTTCATGATACTCCAAGGATAGGTAGGGGTCACCTCCTGAACACTGCTGGACACTTCAGAAATTTGTAGGGGTCACCTTCTTAGAGAAGAGGCAATGCAATTATGTTTCTATAAATAGACATACGATAGAGCTCATTAAAATGCATAAAATTTATAAGTCAATTTGAAAAAAAAAAGAGTTAGTGAAACAACAACAAAAAAATGCCTTCCCCTTCCACTGTCTTTTTTGTTGAGGGTGCAAACGTAGGTAGGAGAAATCGGTTGGCCTTCAGCATTGTAAATGAGCAACAAGGGCCATTGCCAGAGGAACTAGCAAGAATTCCTCGTCTTGTCTTCGTAGACGAGATTTATTCGTCTCGATTCTTTATCACCCCTATGGAAGAGGTCATCTTCCTGGATCATCAACAAACCCTGCGAGCATCCTACTATGGTACGGCTAATTCCACAATGTTTTTTATCTCTGACAGGTTTCAGGAGCTTCAGTTGGAACCAACCTACCAGACTTTGAACGAGAGCAGTCATTACCAGATTACAATGACAGCTCAGAGCATTCCTCGAGTAGCTGGAGTAGCGCCCACTTGGCCAAAGGTTCGCCTTTTGGTGTGGAACTGCAGAGGTATCACAGCACGTTCTCAAGATTTTGTTCGAACCCTACGAGACCTGAAGAACCAATATAAACCAAATATGGTTCTGCTCACGGAGACTCAATGGCAGCAAACCGGAGATCACGGAGTTATCCCTCTTCGCTTTCCACCAACACATCGGTTCGAGCTTCCTGGCCAGAACAACTCGGGTGGAATGTGGTTTGCTTGGAGTCATAGCATTAGGGTTAACATAGTCAATACTCCTAATGGCTTCACTGTAACAGCTGAACCGAATCGTTAGCAGCAGATAGGTAGATATGTCTTTAAATACATGTGTGATTGTAATATAAATGATGTAATCCTGTGTCTCTTGTTTGTAAGTGTGAATGTAAAATATGAGATCAATAAAATTCTGTGTGTTTGTGTACGAATTTAGCATCATGAAAGTCCATTGGTCTTGACAAAATCAAGTGTCATATCTTTCTTTTGCATATGATCATGAATAAAATGATGTCTAATCTCTATATACTTTAACCTTAAAAAAAATGAAGTTTTTTACCGAACATCGATATTTGATACAAGAACATCGATGTGCATGCTCGATTTGTGACTTGGCAGCTGTTATTGGAACATCGATGTTTTCTAGACAACATCGATCTTTTTTCAGCTACTGGTTGAAAAACACAAGTGAGCTGAAAATCATGGAACATCAATGTTTCAAGAATGAACATCGATGTTATCATCCTCTGATCCTTGCATTTCTGCCGAAATCGAACGAGTGTGGCCACATTCAAAAACTTGGATGCTTCTTTGGTCATTTGCTTGGAGCATCCGCTATCAAGGTACCAAAGTACACTTGATGCCTTCAAGCATACCTGCAAAACAAATCAAAGGGATTTTGGTACCCAAATCTTTTTGGGTCCTTGAGGGTTAGGAACATGCCGAATATAGACCTTATCTTGTGCCCAATGTCTATGCCTAGTAAAACATACCGGGGCAATGTGACCTATTCTGTTACAATAGTGGCAAATGACATTTGGATTGTGCATCCTTCTAGGTTGATAGTAATTACCATTTTGATTATGTCTATGCATTCTAGTAAACTTGTTTTCCTTAGGTATAACCCTGTTTTCCCTAGGTTGAGCTATGTGTGTCCTAGGTTTAGTGTAATGAGATTTTCCATTCCTACCATTGTAGGCATACATTTTAGCATAATGAGATTTTCCACTACTTGCATTTGATCTTCCATTTTGAGCATGTGACCTTCTATGATGAGTATATGATCTTGTGTCATGAGCATGTGATCTAGTATGATGAGTAGAAGATGAAACACCATGTTTATGTGCCTCAGCATTAAGCACAGTAGGTTTGACATCATTTGACACATTAGATGCACCTAATCCTTCTTTCTGTCTTGGACTTCTTTGTTGTCCTAGGAGAAGATTAAGACTATCTCTACCATTTGTAAATTTCTCTAATGTTTTCTTCAAATCAACAACTTGATTTTTAAGAGATTCATTCTCTTTTCCCAATTCAACACAAGCACATACATTTGAGGATATCTTCTCATTAAGTTCATTGCAAGATATATTAAGAGCATGCTTTTCTTTTTCAAGCTTATCAATTTTATTTGATAACTTATCCTTATCATTTGATAGTTTCTCATTATCTTTTTCTAAGGTTGTAATTTGTTTCTTTAAATTCTTATTGACCTTAGAAACCGAAATGAATTTACTATATACTTCACTAAATGCATCTAGCAACTCTTCAAATGTATAATCATCACTCGAATAGGAAGTACTTACCTCTTCCGAAGATTCTTCCTTTGCCATGAAACAAAGGTTGACAGTCTCATCTTGCTTGCTGTTGGTTTCCTCATAGATGATTCCCAGCATTTCCCACATCTCCTTGGCTGTTGCGCAGCGCGAGATTATTTGATAGTCATTCAGATTGACTGCACATTGGAGCATGTGTATTGCCTTGGAGTGGTTTTCGATTCTCTGGATCTCATCTTCGTTGTACCCCGCTTCCGTCCTTGTTGGAACTTGAACACCATTCTTTATCACCAGCCAAGCTGCAAAATTATTGGCTTGGATGAAAATTTTCATCCTTTCCTTCCAATATGCGTAATTTGTCCCATCAAAGAACGGTGCACGGGTAGTGGATTGTCCTTCAGCAATTCCTGCATACAAATAACTTGAAGAAGCCATAGAAAATTTCCTCTCAAACGGTTAAGTCATTCGGAGAGTTTGGCTCCGCTACCAATTGTTAGAACAATAGCCCTACGCTAGAGGGGGGGTGAATAGCGTTTATCGGATTAAAACGAAATAAGCAGGAAATAAATGCGGAATTAAAAAGATTGAAGGACACAAGCAATTTATCCTGGTTCAGACACACACTACTTGTGTGGCTAATCTAGTCCTTCAAGAGACTCTCTTGAAGATTCCACTATCTACGTTAAGCTTACGGGTGCTTAACAAATCGTGTACAACCTAGGAATTCTAATCACAAGAATCCTAAACCTAAGAGTTCAAGTCACATGAACCTCAACACTCTTGCTTGAAGATACCTCACTTCAAGACTTCTCACACAAGAAGATATACCCTCTTCCTATGAGTCTCAACAAGGGAACTAACCTCCCTTAAGGTGTATGAATATACAATTCAATCACTCAAACAAAGAACTCTCTCAAAGAGCAGATATGAGTATACAAGTAAAGCTCTAAAAGGCAACTCTCAAATCCTCAAAAGGATATTGGCTCAATAATAATTTTGATGAATGTATGAAATGAATGCTTGAATGTTGAGAGTTGATTC
>JAKUCV010001501.1:0-85062 GCA_028386065.3 Turnera subulata | reverse complement strand
TTCTTGTTCCTACACTTGTGGCAAGGACACAAGATTTTGCCTTCCTTAATCAAGTGAGTTTGAGAGAATGCGAAATCCAAAAAAGTCTCTACTCCTACTCTAAAATCACCACGAAGACCACCATTTTCATATACCCTACGGTCCATCCATGATCGATTGATAGACATTATATTTCCTACAAAATTCAGAATTCCACATTTTGAATGCTAATGCATGTATAACTTAGGGAGGAGATATTAGTCATGTATATTAAAAGTTATATAAATGCAAACCAGAACGTCATTGAAATAAATCATTAACCAATAAAATAGGTATCCTCGTAATGTTATGGCAAATAAAATATATGCAAAATGAAAAGACGGACCTGAGAGTGGTGGTCCAGGGCTGAGACAATCAATAACAAGAGGAGAAGAAAGACAAAATCAGCAGCAAAAGAAGGGTAGATACCAAAAGTGAGTGACTAGAAGGTAGGAGCTGGAAGTTTAACCCACAGAGAGCCTCCGGTTTCTGAAAGAGGCAATGCTGAATCATTAACTCAAGAGTGGAACACAGTCATCACGTTAGAAATTTATAGCAAAAGAAGATAATATACCTGGTGATAAATCTCTGCCCAAAACAATACCAGAAATGAATATGTTGAAAAGAACAGAAAACTAGGAAGATCAAGAAGCACAACTTCAAGAGCATGAAGCACCACAGAGTTTAAGTCAGCCAAAAGAACAAAGTTTAGTCTTTCATTCTTAGTTACACACTGCAGCAACTAGCACCTCCAAATTTCTTTATATCAGATGCTGTGACAGCAAAAAAAAAATGACAGAAAGAGAACATAAGATATCTTACTTCAGATTTAACAGCTAAGACCTCTTCAAACTGTTTCACAAGTGTTGCTGGAGAAATTTGGTCAATCTGCAAGCAAACTGACAACAAATTAAGTACATGGGAGAACTAGGTAGTAAGAACAAAATTATGGTCCACCATATTTAGACCATAAATAATCATAGATTCAAATTTGAAATTGTTTTGCAATGACCATATAACATACATTGCTTCCTAGAGTAAGTGACTAGACATAAACTGCCATAAACAAAATCCCAATGAGAACATCAAATGATGCTTTGAAACTTAGGTTAAACAACCATAAAAGCAGCAAAAGAGATATGGCACCAGTTTAGGCTCATAAGCACCAACCCACGACTACTATCAGATTTTAAACCTGCCTAGTTTGATCCATTCAATGGAACCAGTCTAGGCTAAATGTCGACAAAGAATCTAAAGCTCAAAGAAGCAACCAGTCTTAGTGGTAAACATAGCATCGACCGATTAATACAAACTGTGATACTGCAAGGCACAACCTAGGCGCTGCATGTGATGGTGTTGTTTGTTATGCTATGCCTCTGCCATGTATATTGCAACCATTGGCATTCAAAATATGGCTTGTAAGTGGCTTTTACTTCATGCTCTTTGGAACTCAGAAGAACCAAATATCTTGGTTGGAAAAGCACAACAAGCCAATATGGAACCATCCAGTGGTAACATAATGTAGAACGTTAATTTTGCCATGTAACACTCAATGATAAAAAAGTCCTAGTACTAACGCAGGTTCTACTGGTGCTCCATAATCTTTGCAGACACATATCTAAATTCCCCATATGGCTATATGAAAAGATCAAGAAAATAACTACAATGAGCAATCAGAATTAGATCAAATAAAGAACAGGAAAAGATGAACAAGGTTCAAAAATTCAAGAGTCATTCTTACTGCTCAAATATTCACACGAAGAGATGCTGCTGGACCAGCTTGCAGTAGAGATTGACAATCAACAAATTTGGGTTGATCAACTTCTAGAGTTTTCTCTGCAATAATAAATCAAATTAGTCCCACATCCTCAAGGATCAAGCATTGTGCTAAAACTGTGAGTGTATGCTTGTTAAGAGTAAAAAGAGAGTATTGTGGAAAAGAAAATGTAGGAAGTTAATAGGAATATCTAGGAACTAGCTAGAATAAGATTATATGCAAAAAATATTGACACAGAATAAGAGATCAAGTTTCCTACATCATCCAACCCATATACCTCATAGCAATATATACTGCTTATCGAATTTTCCAAGAAGAGCAAATTTTACAGGCAAACAACGAGAGGAGAACTAGGGTAGAGGTGGGTGCCTTATGTTATGGGTGGGCGGCTACAACCTTTCTCCTCAAAACCAACCAACAAGTAACCACGGCGAGGCAGGTGAGGGAGCTGTCGTGGGAGTAGGCGGCGTTGGTGTACTCACGGCGTCGGTGCGCCACCAGCCGAAGACGAATGGATTGGGAGATCTGGAGGAATGAATGTCGCTGGTGGTGCCTTGCCCGGTGGCCGCGGCAGCGGCGGAGAAGAGAACGGCGGTTGGGGAGATTGGAGAGAAAGAGAAGGATTTGGGAGGATGAGGGATTTGAGTAGTATCGGGTTACTGAATATGGAGAAAAAAAAAAGCTATTAAGTGAGAAAAAGAAAAAGAAAGGGAGAAAAAAAGAATTATTTGGGACACCACCTGTAATGAAAACGGCGGCGTTTGAGGATTAATTGTGTTTGTCCATCTTTCTTACCGATTTCTTACGGACTTAGTCCGTAAGCAAAGCTAATGGTGGATCTTATACTCTTCTTACGGGTAAAGTCCGTAAGAAAACCGTAAGAAAATGTTTGTTTCGGAGGATCCGTAAGAAATCCGTAAGAAACGTTTGGAAAATCATAACCCGCCACATCCGCAAGGAATCCGTAAGTACAGTCCATCAGTTTGCTTTCGGACACCTGCCGTAAGAAAAGTCCGTAAGAAACAACTAGGAAACTGGTAGTGTTTTTTTAACACGTTAGCTCAATTTAATCAGGTCAACAAATTCTTATTTTATTGTATAGACGTATCATTTTATTTTATTTAATATTGTATTTTGAAAATTTAAAACTATTTTATAATATTTCCTTCTTCCCCAAGAATACTGCCAAGACGCCAATGCCTCCATGGCATCTCACGACGACGAATCATGTTAAAATCGGATTGTTCAACTTACGAGACATGGAAAGGAATAAGAATCCTGAAATTCCTGTGATTGTTGAGCAAGGCTATAATTGAGGAAGAAAGCTTCTTTCCTCCCAGAGAAGCCCAAGCTCTAAAATCAATAGTAAATCCATATAGCAGATCTTATCAAACTTGTTCTCATAATACAATTCCTTGACAATAACAGATTTCTACAATATCGTATATATATATATACACATATATATATTATAAATATATATATTTATGTATGAACAATTCCATTAATAAATATATATTTTTATATATGAACAAATTCATTAAAAAATCTTTCAAATTTGCAGATCCAAAAGATTCTTATTGGCAGTTGATCTAAAACTCAAAATTTATCTTAATATTTAGTTTGGGGATGGCGGCTTGGTGATGAAGAGGTGGAGGGAGAGGAGGTCGGAGTACTTGGATTGGCGGTGAAGGGCATTGACGATGTATGGTGGGGGTGGCAGCAAAGGACTCTGGTGGAAGAGGCGAGGTACTAGGCGATATTTTAAGAAAAGAGGATCTTTTTCAAATTTAAAAAAATTTTAAAAATTAAAGAGTTGATATGTTTCGGTGGTGGTAGAGGCAGTGTTTAAAGAAAAAAAGATCATTGACATATGGACTGGTTTTGGTGCTCAAGGCCCCCAAAATTTCAATAGTATCACATCCATTGCTGATTAGATACTTGTTAACCTTTCTTATCAAAATCCGGCTGCCTCATCTATCCCCTGACCTATTCTTTTCGGGGTGACTTGTTGGAAAATCTGGGATTGGCGTAATGCCTTTGTTTTCGATAGTGACAATGAGACTCTCTTCAATCCAAGTACCCAGATTATTCTGTGTGCCAAGGAGTTTATGGATGCCTTACACAAGGAAGAGTCACTCAATCTTCATCACTCTTACACTGTCCAAGTTCGGTGGATTGCTCCTTCACCGGGCAAAGTAAAGCTGAATACCGACGGAGCTGTCCGGGGCAGTGCACAATCTGCCTCCGCCGGTGGTGTTGTGAGGGATAGTAATTGGGATATGGCTTGCGGGTTTCTGTTTTCACATCGGTCAGTGCTCTCCATTGCAAGCTGAACGGTGGGGTGTATATATGGGTCTCCTCAAGGTATGGGAGATGGGTTTTCGCCATGTGGATGTTGAGATGGACTCGGCAATTGTTCTCAATCATCTTAACGGCAAAGTTGTCGTAATCGGCTTTTTTCTGGTCTTTTTGCAACTATTCAGCAGATTCTCAACCGTAATTGGTCGATTAACTTGTCTCATGTTCATCGTGAGGCTAACCGGGTTGCTGATGGCCGATTTAGCTTTCAAGTTTCCTCTTGGTGTTGCTCATTTTGTACAACCACATGATGGTGGTTAGGCTTTGCTTTCTTCTGTTGTAAACGGAGATGTTACTCTCCGTACTGTTCCTACAGTTTAATAAAGCATTACCTCATTCAGATCAAAAAAAAAAAAGAAAAGAAGATCTTTGTCAAATTTAAAAAAAGATAGTAATAAATTAAAGAGTTGATATGTTTCAATAAAAACTGACGTGATTTCGTGTAACGACCCGGGTAAAATTTTCGTGATTTTACCGAGTTGTTTTAACTCTTACTGTGGTAAATAAATTTTCATCACGGTTAATCGAGCATTCTACCATTCCGAGAGTTTTACCGAGAGTAATCGACCTTCGGAACCTGAACCCGAAATCCACCAATACATCTGAAGATACCTTGTGGTTACCGTGCCTCGTTTTCAAAGCTGAGCCTTGTCCGACATTTCACGTATTTGTTTTATATAGACTTTTCCATAACGTTCTCTCTTTACGAAAGTATTATTACTATTACTATGGTTATTATTATTATTTCTATGGATATGTATTTTTAATATTATCATTATTTACTATTATTATTAGTAGTAGTAGTGCTTTTACGGATATGGTTGATATTTAATTATTATTATTATTATTATTATTATTATTTATTATTAGTATTGTAGTATTAATATTGTTATTATTAACTTACAAGATATTAATATAATTCGCTAAATTACAATTTTAGAGATAATATATTTTTATTTTCATCTCATTTAACAAATGTGCTTTTGAAATTTAATTCAGAATTTATTGAGAATTTTTAAAGGGTTTCAAAAAAAATATATTTTTGGAATAAAAATCATGTTTACGTATGAAACACAGGTTTCATTGACGTTTTACCCTAAACGACGTAGTTTTAGTAAAGTTAAAACATAAAACACAAAACAATCCGCGTTTTGACCAAGAGCTTGTGAGTGTTGACTGAACAGCTCGCTGAACGTCCAAAACGACGTCGTTTTGTGTGTTGTCAAGGCATAATTAGTGCCCGACAACACCAAGTTGCCACCCACCTCCTTTTATTCTTTTCCTTATCTTCTCTATTCTTTTCTTTCATTTTCTTTCCCTTTTTCCTTTCCAGCCACTCAACACTGTCTGCCATCTTTTCTTTCACCTTTGCCTTCATCTTTTTTTTCCATTCTTTTTATTTCTCTTCCCCTTCACCGTTCCACACATGCCACCACCAACAATTTCTTCTTCTCTTCTTTCCTTTCCTTTTCTCTTCCTTCTCCTCCTCCCCTGCCGAGCCACCAACCGCCCGAGTCCTCCACCACCTGCAGTCGCGACTGCCGCCACCACCAGATGCCCCTCTTCTTCCCTCGAGCACACCTCACCTGCTGCTGCTTCGCCTCGCCGTGCTGCCCAGCTGCAATCGCCGAGTCGCGCCCTCCAACAACCCGCAACGCCTTCCGTGCCAGCCACCGCACGCAGCACCAGCGTCGGCGCCACCTTCCTCCTCGCCCTCGCTCGCCCAGCGCTGCGAGTCGCTACCGCCGGTCCTTGCTGTCTCGCTTTCCCCCTTCAAGTCCGCCACCGCTTCCCCTCAGACCAGCCACCGCCACCTGACGAACTCGACACCATCGCCGTCGCCGCGTCCTCTTCAGCAAACCGCCGTCCCTGCGAGCAGCAGCCACCTGCAGTTGTGCCGACGATTGCCACCATGTCTTCCGCCGCATCTCTCTCGCGTCGCACCGCCGTCTGCAGCCGACCGCCGCTACATCCGTCCTCATCTCGGGCTGTTCAGCTTTGCCGAGTCGATTGGTGAGTCGACTCGCTGACTGCGAGACCTGGCCTGCATCTGTTGAGTGGGCCGGAGTGCTTGTTCCATGCCTTGTGCTGGGCTGAGTCATAAAGCCTGCTCATGAACTTGTGGGATGGTCAGTCTCTTATGCACAGTAAAATTCCATGGATTGATATTAACTATAATTAATAACAACGATAATAAATATACACATTAGGTACATATATAATCAGGGAGTATGAAATAAATATGTGGTATACGATATCATTATTATTATTACTATTATTATTATTACTATTATACATATATGCATATCTTATAACATGGATATAAATTGGGTTAAAATTATAAAGATTCCATATAAATGTGAGTATATTTCTATAATGCTATTTATTTGTTTTGGGCTAAATAATGTTAGACCCAAATCATATATTACTTTGATTTCACTCTTGTATACGTATATATAATGATTAAAATAAGGCTATGCTATAATTTTACCTAATTAACAATTACAGTTTTATATATGTATTTATACTTACGGTTATATAGGATTTACTAATTATATACATATATATGTTTTACGATAGTTACTTCTTTAAAAATATATATATAAAAAATACACTTATATATAAATGCGGGGTTTGTTCCAATTACAAATATATATTTTTTTATATAAATAATTTTGTATTTATAACGCCTACTATATAAACCTTGATTACTAAATGCATATATATATTCATTATTACTCTTATCGGGAATAATTATTTTAAGAAATTCCATTTACTTTATATTATATTTTGGCTATGATTATTTTATGAGTTATAATTATTTTACAACCGTAAAAGCAACGTTTAACGGAAACGGACTTGGAACATCGATGTGAATAAGCAGTAAGATGAATTAATAATCAATCACATGCATTTCATTCTTCGATATGCATTATTTGTGATTATATGTGTTGATATGATATAGGGTCAGATAAAGTCATACGGATTATGTGCTGGTTTCAGAGACACATCAGGTGAGGATATAAATTTATAAACTTCAGTATGCTGCCCGTGATACCCCGGTTGTTTGTTTGATTGTTGTTTATATGTTATCTTGCGTACCTGTCATGTTATTGCTGGCTACTGTTGTGATTATTGTTATATGCTTGATGACTGTAACAGCCCGGGTAAAAATTTTGAATTTTTACCGGGACTGTAAAAGTCTTTTTACCGTGATTTACTGTTGAATTAATCTTGGGTAATTAATTCAAGGTAAATCGGGAGTTGTTTTTCGAAACCGAGAGTTTTCCCGCGCTCGTGATTTTTCCATGGATTTTTCGGGCCTAAGTTGGTATTTTTCGAGTCCCGGGATTTTCGGAAAAATCACACCGGAAAATAACTAAGGGGGTATCAGTTATTTTCTGGTCCGGATCGGACCCGCCTGCATTATTGAAGGCGGCTAAGTTTCAGTATAAAAGAAGAAGAATCACAGGAAGAGGCAGAGGAGAAGAGAAAAAGAGAAGGAAAAAGAGAAAGAAAAAAAAAGGGAAGAAGAAAAGAGAGAAAAGGAGAGGAAAAGAAAAAAAAAGAGAGAGGAAATCAGGAAAAAAAAAGAAGAGAGGAAGAAAATAAGAAAAAAAAGAAAAGAAAAAAGAAAAAAAAGAAAGAAATTACGAAAATTGGGAAAAGAAGAGAAAAAAAAGAAGAAAAATGGAAAAAATAGAGGGCACTGTTCATCGTCAACCCGAGGGCTCGGGTTACTGTTCACTTGGAAGCGATCGGCGCCACCTCTCGTCGCACCGCCGCCACCAGCACGCTCGCTGAGGTGTCGCCGACCTGTTGCCACCTCCCCCGATCGATTCCGCCGCCGGAAGCACCCGCTAGAGCCGTTGAGCCGGCGGAGAACCCATGGATCCGCCTCCCTCGCGCCTTCCGCCTTCTGCCGTCGCCGCCGCGCCTTTCCTCCTGCCGTTCAAGCGTTGCCGCCTCTCGCCGCGCCTCGTGACACCTTCCTCGCGCTGCGTCGCGCCGCCGCCGCCGTTCTTATTGTGAGGATCCGATTTCTCTGGGCGGGTCGCGGCCGGGTCGCGCCTCCCTGGACCTGGGTTGCCGGGTGGGTTTGTTTTATTTTTTTAAAAATATATATATATATATATCTGTTTATATAATTATTGGTATTTAATTTTCAAAAAAAATATATTCACATTGAGAAAAAAAATAGACAGTATGATTTATGGTTTTAGGGAAAATGTATGTACATATATATATACCTTGATAATTATGTTTTGTTTTGAAAAATATTATTATATATAATTAGGAAAAAGATAAATATTGTATATATATTTTCTGAAAATTATAAATACGTTATTAATTTTCTGGAAAATTGTGGTAATTAACTTTGGAAATATATATGGTACACGTGATTTATAATTCTGAAATATACGATTATTTTGATAATGTAATTGTTTGGAAAAGTATTTTATGTTGGAAATATATATGTGTATTTATAAATTCGTGTTTATTTTTAGAAAATAAATTAATGTGAATATACTTTCTGGAAATGGAGTTTTCTAAAGATAATAATACTTGGGAATTATATTTTGGAAGTATAATAAATTTTATGGAAATATTATGGAAAATATATACATATGTTATAAATTCCAGAAAAATTATGGTAATTATTATTTTGGGAAAAGTATAATTATTTTATGAAAATATCTTGAAAAGAGTTTTAATTAAAGTATGGTACCGAAATTATATTCGGAAATACGTACAGTAAAATATTTTCGGTAAAAGATAATAATAACGGATAAGAACCGGGATAGGTTTATTTCGCAGTATTGGCATCATAGCATACCGATTATGTGCATTTATGTGAGTGTAAATTGTTTTGTGGTATAGGTTTGGATATCAGGCAGTTTCCCGAGGAGCCGGCGTCGGACCGGTCATTGTTTCCGGAGTTGAGTAATCGGCCAAGGTGAGGTTGGATTTCCTTCAATATGTGCCTGTATTACTCGGTATATTGTGTTTGATGATTATTGCATTGTTGAGTGTTGTATTTGTTGTGGTATGTTTCGGGATGTTAATCCCATTGTCTTGATTGTGGTCGAGATGTTTATCCCATGTTAGTTTTTGGATGTTTATCCTTGCGTCTTTTTGGTTTAAAGTATAATGGAATTAATAATAAATTGAGCTAAGGATGTCGATCCTTGATTTTGGATAGGGATGTCTATCCAGGTATTTTGGTTAGGGATGTCGATTCCTGTGATTTGATTTTAATGACGGTAATATAGTTGTCACGTGGTAAGTAGAGGTACGACCGCATAGTTTGAGACTGTTTTGTGGTGGCCATGATCTAGGTTACTTGTGATGGGCATGTTGATGCCGGTTTGATTGGGATGTTGATCCCTGAGTTTGATATTGGGATGTTGATCCCGGGTTCTTTTTGATCTGGCACCAGGAGCAGGTTGATAACCTGGTACGACCCTAGCTTATCCGTGACGGGGCCCGGAAAGATAAAATTGGAAATAATTGGATTTTATTTGAGTCTTTTGATTTGTTTTTGGCGGTTTTTCCTTGTTTTCGACTTGAGTAATTATAGTTGCATATTGATTGTCTTTCCTTCGTCGTTGAGCACTTCGGACTCACCCCTCACCTGCGGGCTTTCATCCCGTAGGATGAGTTACTTTTGGTTCAGGTTGGTGCATTCCAAACAGGCTGCGGCGTTATCCCTTGGACAGGGCTCGGATCCATAGTTTGCATCAGTGTCGCATATAGTGTTTTGTGAGTTGCTAAGTCTTCCGCTGTGCATTGTTTTACTATTATTGGGCCGGTTAAGTTATTATTGTTGTTTTTGCTTTGGGCTGTTGAGCCCGTGTTTCTGTTGTATACACTGTATGCTGGGCTTTGTTGGGTTGGGTTGTCACAGTTCCGGCACGTGTTTACTGTGTACGGTAAATACGGGTCGGGGCGTTTCATTTTGGTAGCGGAGCGGGCGTTAGGTCTTGTTGGGCAGTCTTTGTGTGTTTGTTGTCCTTGTTTGCATAGTTCGCTCCATTTGTTTATTATTTTATATCATTTAGTTAGTGCATTATGGATCCAGTCAAGGGACGCCAGCTGTCGCAGAGCATACACATAAGAGGTAATGATGCCATAAATAAGTGGAAATATAAATATTACTAATACTGCAAATATTGATATTACAAACAGAAGTATTACATGATATTTTATAAAAAATAAAAATACATTTAACGCCTTGGAACGACTTTGACCCTGAAGCTAGTGGGGTCATTGTTGATGTTGACTTGGATGCTGTCGCTCCACGAGAACCACATGCCGCCTGCGTTGTTCTGGCCGGGAAGCTCGAACCGGTTTGCTTGAGGGAACCGGAGTGGGATGAGACCGTGATCGTCTTGAGGCTGCCACTTGGTCTCCGTCAGAAGAACCATGTTCGGTTTGTATTGGTTCTTCAGGTCCCTCAGAGTACGCGAGAACTCCTGGGAACGCCTTGCGACTCCTCTGCAGTTCCACACTAGTAGTCGGGTCTTTGGCCAAGTTACGGGCAGACGAGTGACTCTGGGCATACTTTGGGCCGTCATTGAGAGCTGGTAGTAGGTAACTTGCTCCAGGGTATGGCAAGTGGACTCCAGGTTGAACTCTTGTAGCCTTTCGGAGATGAAGAACATGATGGAGTTTGCTGAGCCGTAGTAGGAGGTCCTCAGAGTGCCATGGTCCTCCAGGAAGAAGGTCTCTTCCATGGGAGTGTTGAAGAACCGCGATGAGTAGAGTTCGTCGACGAAGACCAGGCGTGGCATTCTACCGAGCTCGTTCGGTAGCTCCTCTGGACGCTCGTTGACCATGCTGTAGGCCAGACGGTTCCTTCTGCCTAGGTTGGCACCTTCGACGAAGAAGACGGAAGATGGAGCAGGCATCGTGTATGGACGAGTGGGTATTTTGTTTTTTAGCGTTGTGGTTTTGAGCGTTTTGTTTGCTTTAATGCTTTAGATGATTTACTTCTCACTGCTCCGTCTTTTATACTCTTATGGGGAGCATGTTTACTGTTTTTGATTTTCAAGAATTGCTTTTGAAAATTTGCCGTTGTTTCATTTATTACTTTGTTACTTTATACGTTTTTTGGGCCACCGTGCCAGTGTTTTTCAGCTCTTTTCTAACTCACGATTTTCTGACGCCCTGGCTACCTTGGCGTTTCTTTTCATGGCCTTTCTATATTTTTCTTGCATCTTTTATCACATGCATTCGTGACCGTTGAGGCTGGACTGATGGGACCACACCTCGAGAAGCTTACAGTTGTTTGGATATCGTGGAGAGATAGGAGCCTTGACAGACGTTTTTGGCTCAGGCGGAATTTGCGGACAAGTGGATAACGTCTCTTTCGTGGGTCACAGGACGCTCTCGTGATCGTCACCGTTTGCTCCGTATGTCACGTTTCTCGGGATCGAGGATGCTTAGGATCGATTTGAACGCTGATCATGAAAACATATTTTATTTTAATTTGTTTATGTTATGGTTTTGCTAAACGAGTTTTGTTTTTAATTTCTTATATTTGATTTTATATTCTTATTATTGATTTTTGTTTTGCTTTGGGACGTTTTTAACTTTCTGTTAGCACGAGTTTACATAATTTAATAAGAGATTTTTATTTAAAAAAGAAAGCTTATTTTATTTATTTCATAATAGTTTTACATCGGAGAAGAAGTACTCTATTGAGCTACTTGCTTCTCTAGGTCTTTTACAAGTTTTTGGACATTTTTCATGTGAGGGAAGGGTTCTGCGCATGCCAGTTCGATCTGCGCCACCGCCGAGCTGATCTTCTTCAGCGAGACGTTCAGCTGCATCAGTGTCTGCTGCGGAGTGCTGCTCTCAGCTACCGCCTTGCCCTTCTTATCCTCAACTTTCTTGGGAGCACGTTTCTTTCGCCGTCTGCTGGAGACGACCATGTGTTCCTTCAGGCCAATGATGCTGGTTTTGAACCGCTTCTTCGGAGGTTCTTCATCGGAGCTAATCGGGAAAGCAGTGCCACCGATGTAGCTGTTGTTCTCGGAGTCTGAGGTAGTTCTTGATGTCAGTGGAGAGTCCATGACTGTGTGTGAGTATGCCAGTCATGAGGTTTGGTTTTATAGAGGACGAGAAGTCGCTTAAGGGTATAAGCGGTATCTCGGATTGAGGTTGGACACCTGGCAGAGTGTGCCAGAAACTTATCGTGGTAGGACCCACGGATAAGACGAAATTTCGGGGACGAAATTCTTTTTAAGGTGGGTAGACTGTAACAGCCCGGGTAAAAATTTTGGATTTTTACCGGGACTGTAAAAGTCTTTTTACCGTGATTTACTGTTGAATTAATCTTGGGTAATTAATTCAAGGTAAATCGGGAGTTGTTTTTCGAAACCGAGAGTTTTCCCGCGCTCGTGATTTTTCCGTGGATTTTTCGGGCCTAAGTTGGTATTTTTCGGGTCCCGGGATTTTCGGAAAAATCACACCGGAAAATAACTAAGGGGGTATCAGTTATTTTCTGGTCCGGATCGAACCCGCCTGCATTATTGAAGGCGGCTAAGTTTCAGTATAAAAGAAGAAGAATCACAGGAAGAGGCAGAGGTGAAGAGAAAAAGAGAAGGAAAAAGAGAAAGAAAAAAAAAAGAGGGAAGAAGAAAAGAGAGAAAAGGAGAGGAAAAGAAAAAAAAAGAGAGAGGAAATCAGGGGAAAAAAAGAGAGAGGAAATCAGGAAAAAAAAAGAGAAGAGAGGAAGAAAATAAGGAAAAAAAAAAGAGAAAAGAAAAAAAAGAAAAAAAAAGAAAGAAATTACGAAAATCGGGAAAAAGAAGAGAAAAAAAAGAAGAAAAATGGAAAAAATAGAGGGCACTGTTCATCGTCAACCCGAGGGCTCGGGACAGTTCACTTGGAAGCGATCGGCGCCACCTCTCGTCGCATCGCCGCCACCAGCACGCTCGCCGAGGTGTCGCCGACCTGTTGCCGCCTCCCCCGATCGATTCCGCCGCTGGACGCACCCGCTAGAGCCGTTGAGCCGGCAGAGAACCCATGGATCCCCCTCCCTCGCGCCTCCCGCCTTCTGCCGTCGGCACCGCGCCTTTCCTCCTGCCGTTCCAGCGTCGCCGCCTCTCGCCGCGCCTCGTGACACCTTCCTCGCGCTGCGTCGTGCCGCCGCCGCCGTTCTTAAGGTGAGGATCCGATTCCTCTGGGCGGGTCGCGGCCGGGTCGCGCCTCCCTGGACCTGGGCTGCCGGGTGGGTTTGTTTTATTTTTTTTTAAAAAAAAATATATATGTATAAATCTGTTTATATAATTACTGGTATTTAATTTTCAAAAAAAAATATATTCACATTGAGGAAAAAAAATAGACAGTATGATTTATGGTTTTAGGGAAAATGTATGTACATATATATATACCTTGATAATTATGTTTTGTTTTGAAAAATGCTATTATATATAATTAGGAAAAAGATAAATATTGTATAGCGGAATAAGAAATAATAATTAAATAGTGGTAATATCATCTAGACATCTAGATTGTCACGTGACAGGTATTGGTATGGCGAGATGGTAGTCACCTTGTGATTGTGATCTGATAGGGAGGACTGCGGGACTCAGTTGATTTGTTATAGGAAGGACTGCGGGACTTCCGCCGAGGACTGCGGGACTCGATTATTTGTGATATGATTTGTGATATTTAGCGGGGAGCACCCTGGGGTTAGCTAACCTGGCTACCAGGCACGGCCAATACTTATCATGTGACAGGGGCCCTAATAATAAAATTGGATAGTCACCGAATGTCAGTAAGATTAGAGGATTAGCTTATCGGTGAGAGGTCAGTCGAATAGTAAAGACAGGTAAGTTGTCTGATCTTGATACCATGATTGTGCTTGTTATACTTCTGTTATTCTATGTTCGTTTTGGGGCACTTACGGTTGCTTGTATACTGCGGTTTATTTGTTTAATGGTGAGACAGTGGTTGGTCTCACCCCTCACACAGTTCTTGCAGGTTAGAAGTGTATTCCGGCGGCTGTTGCGTTACCTCAGACAGGACTCGGATCCAATAGCTTCCGCTGTGCAAATATTGATGTCCCCATAACGGGTGATGGAAGTGTGATTCTATGTCAGTTTATTACTGTACTGTTGTGAATTCATACTTTCATTATATGATGACCACGTGTCAGCACTGCTTCGCAGTAAATATTGTTGGATGAGTAAATACGGGTCGGAGTGTTTTATTTCGACAAGAAAATAATAATAAAAACTGACGTGTTTTAGAAAGTGGCCCTCTATATATCTTGTAGGATTTGAGGTGGTATGCACTGTACACCTTAGAATTTCTAGTCAAAAGGAATGTGGGACACATATGTTGATGTGTTCTAATAATAAGTTGACATATGGGCATCTAAGGGCTCTCTCTGATCATCAGTTGTACTGAATTTAAGGAATAAAAGGATGGTTTAGGTAACAAAATTCAAAAAAAATGGGGATACAAATCAAACTCAATGATAGGACGAATAGAATGACCAAAATTGATGTGACATCATAAAATTGGAAGTTTATGGGCCTCATTTCGGCCCAGATAGCTTAAAAGAATTGGGTGGCCAATATCAGCTTAGAAAGACAAATATCATGACTTATTCGGGGAGCTCCACGGCAGGCCCGAACTTCTAGCAGAAAAGTGAAAACCCATGAAATATTTAACAAGACATTTTGAAGGATGGGACGATGGCAACTTGGAAAGAAGGTAGCAACAGTAAATAATAATAAGTAAATAATAATGAGAATAGTGAGTATAAATAGGAGGCTTGTCAACAGAGGGGGTAAACGTATGGGCAAAACTATATTCTCCAAGAATTATACAACCCTATGTCTTAATAAATACATATGGTGATTTTCATGATCATATAAAAAATTATTACCATTATATGACTGATAAAATCTAATAAGAGCGTAATGTTCAATTTGATCAGAATTGCATATATATAATATATATATATATATATAGTTTGGAGTGCATATATGAGTAACTAAGAATTTGTGCATTGTGTTGTCCACTTTTTTTTTAATCTTTCAATAACTATAAAATATTTTATTTTCTTTTAATTTCCTCCTACTATAGCATTACTAATAATTATACATTACACATTCAATATTATGAAAAAAGTACAGAAAAAGATCATGCAGCAATCAGCATTACCTCCTTGCATATGTATATAGTTGGAGTACTTATATGAATGACTAAGAATTCGTGCATTGTGTTGTCTACTTTTTTATCTTTCGATAACTATAAAATATTTGCTTTCCTTTAATTTTCCTCTTACAATAGCATTACTGATAATACATTCAATATTATGAAAAAGGTACATAAAAATATCAGGTAGCATTACTTACCTCCTTGTCAGTCCTAAATTTCATAGTTACTCTGCATAAATGATAAGAATCCGAGCATTCCTTTGGCGCATTTTTTTTAATCTTACAATAAATAATAATTTTTATTTTTTTCTCTTAAAATAGCAATACTCGTATATAATTCTTTCAACTATGAAACAGACAAAGTGTACAAAGTTGAGAAGTAAAAAAACTCCAATGGAGCCAATCATAAAACAAATTTTTCAATCCCACAATATAATAAAAAACTTCCGGCCACAGTTTTATTAATGTGTTCTTCTTATCATTGTTTTGCGTTTTATTTTCAACTGGAAAATTAAAATAAGGTTTTATGTCGGTAACTTAGGAGTGGCAATCCTTGGCCGGGAGAGATTTAATGAAACACTCCGACCCAAATTTACCCAACAATAGTGCCGACACGTGGCACAAACTATGTAATACAACAGAAAACTGGTCCATTGGCCCAAAAACAATAACAATCACCCAACCTCCGGTACATCAATATCAATAGCACAGCGGAAGCATTTATAAACTCAATGTCAACATATGCAAAGCCCGATGCAAACTAATGGATCCGAGTTCTGTCCGAGGATACACTGTAGCTTGCCATGTGTGTTCCTGTATTTAGCACAAATCAAACTACGTGACCGAGTCACGCAGGCGAGGGGTGAGTCCGAAGTGCTCACCGGGTAAAATCCATAAGTAAAGAAAAATATACAGGCAGCCAATAATAACCAAGTCATAGACAATCACTTCACTGACCGTAACAGACAGAAGGTACTCTGTGTTATCCTATACACACTAATCCAATTTTATTAACAGGGCCCCTATCACAAGTTAAATGGTGGCCGTTGCCAGGTAGTCAAGCTAGCTAGCCCGAGGACCCCGCCCTGGTATCTCCACGTAATAACTGGCACAGATAGGGAGCAGACTCCAAGCACACTCTCCCCTAGCGCAAAAAATAAAAATTGGTACAGACAGGGAGCAGACCCCAAGCACACTCTCCCCTAGTACCATAAATATAAAGACTACCATCAGGCTATTCCAACATTTAACTATGACTTACTAGATGTCTAAGTGTTTCCAATTTATTAATATTACTATTTTAGTCTTGTTACCACAATACTGTTAACCGACCATCAACTCATTATCCTGAGTAGGCTCGCAGCCTCTCCGCTCGTCCGGATAATAATCAATACCACTTAACCATCAGATTCCACATAATAATGTTTCGGTACTCAAATCATGTCAATCTCACAGACAACAACAACAACGGTAAATTTATCATCACTAACATCATCAGCATCAACAACAATCAATACTTATCACATCAACCATTCACAACCACAAGTGTAGTATCATACCAGCAAACATCACACGCAGTAAACAAACAACAACTTGATATTATGGGCAGTATATCAATATTTACTTATCCTCACCTTAGCCGATAAATTCCTTCAGATACTCCTCCTCTGGTTCCGGTTCCACGTGCTCGTTCACGTTATCAAAACCTATATATAATTAATAATAAATATATAGTCACACAAATGCACAATAACATGATATGCATATGATTATTATTCCGTTAACCATACCCGGTTAATATTCTCGTATAAGTGTTAATTTCCAAAATTATATGTATTTTCTTTCTCCACAAATTAATTATATCGTATATATATATCTCCGGATATTATTCCGGTATAAGATTTTGATAATTCTCTTTCCAAAATATTTTTATCTAAAATTATTTATCGTAACACATATTCCTTTTTCCAAAATTATTACCTACTTCCCTTAAAATAATTACGTGAATATATATATATATATATATATATATATATATATATATATATATATATACTTGCTATATACCCATATTATGTATATGTATATTGTTGTTCCTATTATTTCCAGAAAATATAATTACGTTTATGAATAAATTCCAGCAAAATATAATTATATGTTATTTTAATTTCGGGTTGGGCCAGGTATAGGTTTGAGCCTAACAGAAGCCCAACCAAATATTTACTCAAACCCACTAAGGTCCAAGCTTGCTGTTCCAAGATATGGGGCCCAAGTCCAAGCCCAATACTTGAACCCAACAGCCCTGAACCATGTGTGGGTCGTCTTCAACCCCGAGCTCACCTGCGACTACGTCGGCGCGGTAGTGACGCGAGGTGAAGCTCGGTCCGACGACACGAGGAAGTGGCGCGACGCGTGGACGAAGGGGTGGCGACATCGCTGCTGTAGGTGGTGTCGCGTGGAGGCGCAACCCGACTCGTTGGGGCTCGCTCCGTCGAGCTCGCCTTGGCTGGACGGTGCTGCAACGACGGTCGGCGCGGGCAGAGAGGAGGAAAGAAGAGAATATGATGGCGTGTTCGCGGTGGTGCAAGTGGTGGTCTCAGGTGGTGGTGGTTGCTCGGGTGGCGGCGCATACGTGGAGGAAAAAAAAAAGAAGAAGAAGAAAAGAAATGGGTGTGGGGGTTGTTTCTTTTTTTTTTTTTTCCTTTCTTTTCTTTTTTTTTCCCCGGTTGGTTTGCAAACAACAGAAAGGGACTGGGTTTATGGGTTTGTGTTTGTAGGTAAAGAGAGGTTTGGGCAGTTTGCAGGAGAAAAATACTGGGTTTCAAGTTTTTTTTGCAGGGAAGAAGATGGTACTGGATTGTGTGTGGCATGCAGAACAAACATTTTCTTTTATATCCAGAAGAGAAGAAACCGTTAGTTGTGGCATACAAACGATAAAAGGAAAAATGGTATAAAGGTGTCGGTGTAACGGTCGTATGTGCATGATTAAGCAGGGAAGAATCTAACCCAGCAAAATGTCTCTTATGCCCTCCTTCCTTTCTTTAGTTTTCAAACCAAACTAGGGGCATAATCGTCTTTTCGTAGTTTTGCAAATCGGAGAAATTCCAACTTGTCCCGGAAAAATTGTAAAAATATCCCGTACGTGGAACAAGGCTCGGTTTCGGGATCCGGCACTCGATTTTTCTTGAATTAATTACCCAAGATTAATTCATTCGGTAAATCACTGTATAAAGACTTTTACAGTCCGGTAAAAATACAAATTTTTACCCGGGCTGTTACATTCTACCCACCTTAAAAAAATTTCGTCCCCCAAATTCAATCGTCACGGCTTACGTCAACAATCTTCTCGAGTACTCCACATCCTGTCTACCCAACATGAAATCCCGAGTATACCCTTACGCGTCTCTGGCTCCCTTATAAAAACCAAACCTCAAAACCTGGCAAACTTACTCTCTGCCTTGGACTCACCAATAAGAACTCAAACTACCTCTGACTCAGAGGAGTTAAGTTATACAGGTGGGGTTAATCCCTTTACGGACTCCGATGAGAACAGCCGAAGAAACGCTTCAAGACGAACATCATCGGTCTTAAGGAACATATGGTCGTCTCTAGGAGACGGCGAAAGAAACCTGTCGGCAAGGAGGAGCCTTCCGGTCGCAAGGATGTTGATGATAGGAAGGGCAAAGCAACTGCTCCTAGCGAAACATCACTGCAGACACTGAAGCATCTGACCGCTTCACTGAAGAAGATCAACACGGCAGTGATGCAGATCGAACAAGCGTGTATGGGACTCTCCTCTCAGATCGAGAACATAGAAAAACTTGTAAAAGAATTAAAGAAGCAAGTAACTCCATAGAGTACTCCTTCTCTATTGTAATATGTTATCGGAAATAAACAAGTTGTCTTTATTAAGACCAAACCTGTTATTAGTAACCCAAAAACACAGAAGGTGGTAAGAGCAAATATTTCATGTAAAGATAAAAACCAGTAAGGAAGAAATAAAATCAATCATAAAGAAGTTAAATAAAACTCATTTCCTTAACTAACGCTCTAGACCGGTCACATAGGTCCTCGATTCCGAGCATTGCAACTTGCAGTTGCTATCGGAGATGTCGGTTCTCTATGTGAAAACGTCGTTCGTTATCTCGCAAGGAGATGAAGACGTCTCAAACATGTGTCGATCCACTGGAAGAATCCGCACCACTCGTCCATAAACTCTACAAGAGCGAAAACGTCTTTTGGGATTCGTATCCCTCCATAATGTCCAAACAGAAGCAACCTTGTCGCGCATGCACCGTACTCGAGGTATCGTCTTATCAATCTGGCCACGTTGGCCTCTGATGGATGTGATAGGTGTAGAAAATATAGAAAAGTCATAAAAAGAAATGCCAAGATAGCCGGGGAGAAAGAAAATTGTGAGTTGGAAAAGAGCTGAAAAACACTTGCGTTTGTAGCCCAAAAACAGACAAGGTGTTGAAGCAATAATTAAGGCAACGGCAAAACTTTCAAAAAGCAACACCTTGAAGAATGAAAATGGTTTGGAGCTTTGTGAAAAGAAATCTGCTTTACCGATCATCGAAAAATCTTTTAGACTCTTCCAGGGATAGGTGGGGTCTAAACTTTGAAAAACAGATAATCATATCTCTATAAAAGGCAAAGTAGTGGAAAGCAAATAATCAAAAAGCATTTTAAAAGAGAGATTTGTAAAACACGTTTAGAGATAAAAACACACAAAACACGTCGAGACAAAATTCCTGCTCCATCATCTGTCTTTTTCGTTAAGGGTGCCTCCTTAGGAAGGAGGAATCGGCTGGCCTACAGCCTGATAAACGAGCGTCCTGAGGAACTACCAAACGAGCTCAGCATGATGCCTAGTCTGGTCTTCGTCAACGAACTCTACTTGTCGAGGTTCTTTGTCACTCCTATGGAAGAGACGTTCTTCCTAGAGGACCAAAGCACCCTAAGAACTTCCTTCTACTGCTAGGCCAATTTCGTCATGTTTTTCATTTCTGAAAGACTTCAGGAATTCAACCTAGAGCCTACTTGTCAATTCCTGGACCTAGGTACCTACTACCATCTTTCAATGACTGCCCAGAGCATGCCCAGAGTAACTCGGTTACCACCAACTTGGCCAAAGGCCCGACTACTGGTGTGGAACTGCAGAGGGATCGATATGCGTTCCCAGGAGTTCGTGCGCACCCTGAGGGATCTGAAGAACCAGTACAAGCCCAACATGGTTCTACTCACGGAGACCCAGTGGCAGCCCGAAGACGATCATGGTGTCATACCACTTCGTTTCCCTCCGGCAAACCGGTTCGAGCTTCACGGTCAAAACAACACGGGCCGTATGTGGTTCTCGTGGAACGATAGCATCAGGGTCAACATTACCAATGACCCTACTAGCTTCAGGGTCAATGTTGTACCAGCAAGATAAATAATTTTAATAATAATAATAATATAATATTAATATTAGTAATAATAATAATAATATTTATGTTTCTGCATATTTATGGCATCAATTACCTCTTACGTGAATGTTCTGTGGCAAGCTGGCGTCCCTCGACTAGATCCACAATGCACTAACCATGTGAATATTATGCAAGCATAGTAAATACCCAAGGACCTACCGCCTGCTCCGCTACCAAAATGAAACTCCCCGACCCAAATTTTCCCAACATACAGTATTTACCGAACAGTAATGCCGACACGTGGCACAAACTATGTAATACAACAAAAAACTAGCCCATTGCCCCAAAAACAATAACAATCACCCGACCTCGGGTACATCAATATCAATAGCACAGCGGAAGCATTTATAAACTCAATGTCAACATATGCAAAGCCCAATGCAAACTAATGGATCCGAGTTCTGTCCGAGGGTACACTGCAGCTTGCCATGTGTGTTCCTGTACTTAGCACAAATCAAACTACGTGACCGAGTCACGCAGGCGAGGGGTGAGTCTGAAGTGCTCGCCGGGTAAAATCCATAAGTAAAGAAAAATATACAGGCAACCAATAATAACCAAGTCACAGACAATCACTTTACTGACGGTAACATACAGAAGGTACTCTGTGTTATCCTAGACACACTAATCCAATTTTATTAACAGGGCCCCTATCACAAGTTAAATGGTGGTCGTCGCCAGGTAGTCAAGCTAGCTAGCCCGTGGACCCCGCCCTGATACCTCCACGTAATTACTGGCACAGACAGGGAGCAGACCTCAAGCACACTCTCCCCCAGCGCCTAAAATAAAAATTGGTACAGACAGGGAGCAGACCCCAAGCACACTCTCCCCCAGCACCATAAATATAATGACTACCATCAGGCTATTCCAACATTTATCTGTGACTTACTAGATGTCTAAGTGTTTCCAATTTATTAATATTACTATTTTAGTCTTGTTACCACAATACTGTGAACCGACCATCAACTCATTATCCCGAGTAGGCTCGCAACCTCTCCGCTCGTCCGGATAATAATCAATACCACTTAACCATCAGATTCCACATAATAATGTTTCGGTACTCAAATCATGTCAATCTCACAGACAACAACGACAACGGTAAATTTATCATCACTAACATCATCAGCATCAACAACAATCAATACTTATCACATCAACCATTCACAACTACAAGTGTAGTATCATACCAGCAAACATCACATGCAGTAAGCAAACAACAACTTGATATTACAGGCAGTATATTAATATTTACTTATCCTCACCTTAGCTGATAAATTCCTCCGGATACTCCTCCTCTGGTTCCGGTTCCACGTGCTCGTTCACGTTATCAAATCCTATATATAATTAATAACAAATATACAGTCACACAAATGCACAAAAACATGATATGCATATGATTATTATTCCGTTAACCATACCCGGTTAATATTCTCGTATAAGTGTTAATTTCCAAAATTATATGTATTTTTTTCTCCACAAATTAATTATATCGTATATATATATCTCCGGATATTATTCCGGTATTAGATTTTGATAATTCTCTTTCCAAAATATTTTTATCTAAAATTATTTGTCGTAGCACATATTCCTTTTTCCATAACTGTTACCTACTTCACGTGATATATATATATATATATATATATATATATATATATATATATATATATATATATACTTGCTATATACCCATATTATATTGTTGTTCCTATTATTTCCAGAAAATATAATTACGTTTATAAAAAAATTCCAGCAAAATATAATTATATGTTATTTTAATTTCGGGTTGGGCCAGGTATAGGTTTGAGCCCAACAGAAGCCCAACCAAATATTTACTCAAACCCACTAAGGTCCAGGCTTGCTGTTCCAAGATATCGGGCCCAAGTCCAAGCCCAATACTTGAACCCAGCAGCCCTGACCCATGTGTGGGTCGTCTTCAACCCCGAGCTCACCTGCGACTACGTCGGCGCGGCGGTGACGCGAGGTGAAGCTCGGTCCGACGACACGAGGAAGTGGCGCGACGCGTGGACGAAGGGGCGGCAACATCGCTGCTGTAGGTGGTGTCGCGTGGAGGCGCAACCCGACTCGTTGGGGCTCGCTCCGTCGGGCTTGCCTTGGCTAGACGGTACTGCAACGATGGTCGGCGCGGGCAGAGAGGAGGAAAGAAGAGAAGATGGTGGCGTGTTCGTGATGGTGCAAGTGGTGGTCTCAGGTGGTGGTGGTTGCTCGGGTGGCGGCGCGTACGTGGAGAAAAAAAAAAAAGAAGAAGAAGAAAAGAAATGGGTGTGGGGGTTGTTTTTTTTTCCTTTCTTTTCTTTTTTTTTTCCCCGGTTGGTTTGCAAACAATAGGAAGGGACTGGGTTTATGGGTTTGTGTTTGTAGGTAAAGAGAGGTTTGGGCAGTTTGCAGGAGAAAAATACTAGGTTTCAAGTTTTCTTTTGTAGGGAAGAAGATGGTACTGGGTTGTGTGTGGCATGTAGAACAAACATTTTCTTTTATATCCAGAAGAGAAGAAACCGTTAGTTGTGGCAGACAAACGGTAAAAGGAAAAATGGTGTAAAGGTGTCGGTGTAACGGTTGTATGTGCATGATTATGCAGGGAAGAATCTAACCCAGCAAAATGTCTCTTTTGCCCTCCTTCCTTTCTTTTGTTTTCAAACCAAACCAGGGGCATAATCGTCTTTTTGCAGTTTTCCAAACCGGAAAAATTCCAACTTGTCCCAGAAAAACTGTAAAAATATCTCGTATGTGGAACAAGGCTCGGTTTCGGGATCCGGTACTCGATTTACTTTGAATTAATTACCCAAGATTAATTCATTCGGTAAATCACTGTATAAAGACTTTTACAGTCCGGTAAAAATACAAATTTTTACCCGGGCTGTTACATTTAATTAACAATCCTCGGGGCAAAAGGATACGCAAAACCTCACCCATAAAAATTTTTATTTGCCAAAACCTTCCTTCCTAAAAAGAATACTATGCATGGTTAATATTCATATGCGGTCTTTTTTTGTTTTGAAAACTGTTGAAGTAATTTTTTTTAAGGTTCTTTCACGTATATATATGACTTCTTTGCTTAATAAATTCATGAATTTATTTATCTGGTAAAATGACAGTTTAAATAACTTGTGTATGAGGAGGAAAATGAAAAGGTTAATTTCATTTATTTTTAAAAATAAATGGTTAATTTCAATTGATTCATTTTTTTTTAAAAAAAAACTTAATTTGACGTAGAATTATTCATAAAAGGTAACAAATAATATATTTTAAAATATTAATTTGAGTACAATATAATTACTCATATATTATTTAATTTAATACCTTTATCAATAAAAATATTCTAAATTATAGAAACAAATTTTTTGAATAAACATACTTATGTGTGGATAAAACATCAGTATAAGAAATCACCATTACAAATTTTCAAGATAAAAAATGCTAAGTGAAAAAAATATATTTAAAAAATACTTATAAATTATTAAGACTAAATATACCAATGGACTAAAATTAACATGAAAATTTTCGAGCCCAAACAGACTAAAATCCTAGAATTAGCTTAGGTGTATAAATCCTTGATTATTCAGTTTTATTTTATTTATTTATTTATATATATATATATATGTATAGACTTCCTGGGCCACTGTTGTATTAGTGTGTTATTCTAATAATTGTTTCCTGTTTTATTTTCAAAGTAAAAAATAAAAAAAAATTTAGTCGGTTAGTGAGTAGTAGCAATCCTTGGCCGGGAGGGATTTAATTAACAATCCTCGAGGCAAAAGGATACGCTAAACCAGCTATAAATAGACGACACCTTCTCACCCAAAATCCCTCATGTTACTAAATCCCATATTACTACTAAATCCATTGAAGTCTTTTGTTCTGTCCAGAGAGTTTCTTGTTTATTACACACTACGACTTCTTCTTCTTTAACAAGAAACTCGATCGAGATGGAGGTAGTACCCAAGAAGGGGAAGGGAAAGGTGGCGACGAAAGCCCCGGGGAAAGAACAGTTGGGTTCACTGGCGGAGAAAGCCGCGGTGAGGGAAGTGTTGGAGTTGCTGAAGACGGCGGAGAAAGCAGCGGCCGGAAAGACAGCAGCCGAGGAGAAGCGCTGCGTTGAGGCGTTGTCTAGGCTTCAGTCTCTGCCTCTCACGGTGGGAACTTTAGTCTCGGCCAACGCAGGAAAGCTTCTCAGGCCCTTGAGGAACCATCCCAAAAACAAGATTGCAAATCTTGCTTCCAATCTTTATGAATCTTGGGCAAAAAGAGTGGCGGCGCCGGCGAGGAAGAAGACCCAACTCCAAGAACTAGCCAAGAAAGCGGCGCCCACCACCTCTGCCGCCCTCTTCAAGTCCCGTGATGCAAAGCGTGAGATGATACGTGAGAAGCTATACCAGGGCTTATGCATGGTTTCTCAGGAGACTGAGGAAGGGGATATCTTGAAGGAGCTAGTGGAGGCAAGTGACCCAGCTGGCGTCGCTGCTCGTGTGGAGGCGGCTCTGTTCAAGAACGGGGGGCGGCTCGATAACTGGAAGTATCGATCTTTGTGCTTTAACATCAAAGATCCAAGAAACCCAGATTTTAGGAGGAAAGTGCTCCTTGGGCAAGTGGAGCCGGAGATGATTGTGGGTTTGATGAGCACAAGATCGGAGGTGGCGAGCACAAGGGGAGAGATGGCCAGTAACGAGCTGCAAGCGCTGGATGAGATGTATGAGAAGGCCTCAGAGAGGAGGCGGCGCTTGATTAATGGAGATGCCCAGAAGGCCACAACTGACCAGTTCAAGTGTGGAAAGTGCGGGAAACGGGAGACAACTTATTACCAGCTCCAAACTAGGTCTGCTGATGAGCCAATGACCAGTTACATCACTTGCGTCTCCTGCCACAATCGCTGGAAGTGCTAATTACGTGCGCAATTGATGTATATTTTTAGCACTAATTGGTTCATTAGACTAATTGAAAGTTGATGTAGTAATGTTCAAATTCAGTTATGCATTCTCTACAAAGTTGTTCCATGTAAAGCTATGCTATATGCAATCAATGAAATCTGTTTGCTGTTTCGACCAAAAAAAGAGAACCATGTTGTTCCAATTATTACTTCCTGGTAGTTTGCTTCATGCTGATCAAGCAAGTGTACAAAGGAGAATATTGATTCAAAAAAAACTTGTTGGGTCACAGTCATTCAGGTTCGACCTGCCAAGTCAGTCCGAGTTTTAAAACATCGCTTAGGCTAATTGTAGACATTGATAAGTAACAATTAAATGTTGCAAACCATTCATGCTTACAAGGTTTTGGACTAACGGCAATCCTGGACTTGGCCGTCATTAAATTTGGTTCTTATACAGATTTTTCCATAAATTTGCTACTTAAACCATCATTTGTTAATTAAACTTAGTACTGTTTTTGGTGAATAAAGGGCGTCGCCCATATTATTTAAAAATCTGCTAACGCATAAACGGGGCCATGAAATACCCTCAGGTCATTGCAAAAAGAACATAATTTCAAAGTTGTAGCTTCAAAAACTGGCCACAATCAGCATTGGCAAGCATATCCCCTAGCCTGTTCCCTCCGCTGTAAGTGTGCTTGATTACGACTAAAAGAGAGTAGATTTGACAAAACTAAGGCTCGAACGAAGCAGAACTATGTGGTTGCAATTGCTGGACAAGAGTAAAAGAGTCAACTTCTAGAACGATGCGTCGCAAGTCTCTAAACAATGCCTGGTTCAAATCAAAATAACACAGCCGACACCTCAGCCTTGTAAGAAGTAGAAATATCCAGAGAAACCGAAAAATTTAAGCTCCAAAAGCCGTGAGAATCCCGACACACTACCTCAGCCATCGCCACACCCAGATTGCCTTTATTTGATTCATCAATATTCAGTTCAACCCTACCAGAGTCTGGCAGTCTCCATCTAATATCCAAGCAACATCGAGTAGGATATTCACGTGATGATTCTTCAGGTTCCGGCGAATGAATAATCATTGAGTCCAAGGCTATATCACTAGAGAAAAAGAAGCTATAAGGCTATATCAAAAAAAAGTGGTAAGTGTCATGTGTTGACTTCTTGTTGTGACACATCATCATGTGGGCTTCATTTTTGTAGGTCACACCGCTATTCTCACCTCGAGAAATTCTAAGGTAGGCATTGCATACCACCTCAAATCCTATAAGTTATAATGAGGGCCTATGTAACAGTCCGGGTAAAAATTTGGATTTTTACCAGGACTCTTAAAGTCGTTATACAGTGATTTACCGAAAGAATTAATCTTGGGTAAATAATTCAAGGTAAATCGAGCGTCGTTTTTCGTAACCGAGTCTTTTTCCCGCGCTCGGGATTTTTCCGTGAATTTTTCGGACCTAAGTTGGTATTTTTCGGGTCCCGGAATCCTCAGAGAAATCACACCGGAAAATAACTAAGGGGGTATGCAGTTATTTTCTGGTCCGGTTTGGACACGCCTGCATTATCGTGGTAATAATGCAGGCGGCGCCTTTCTTTTTCATCCTGTGTCGCCCGTGATGCACCTGCTTTTTTCTTCCTGCAAACCTTGCTCTCTGGCGTCTTTTCTCCTGCCTGCAAACTCATTTGCAACCTTTCTCATCTTCTTGCAAACAAAAACCCAGCACCCATCCCTCACTCACAAACCAGAAAAAAAGAAAAGAAAAGAAAAGGAAAAAAAAAGAGACGAGAAAAATCAGGAAAAAAAAAGAGAGAAAAATAAGAGAAAAAAAAACAAAACAACTAAACACACCGTGAACCACCAAACCTGTCGCCGCCAACTCCTTCTCCTCCCACTGTTGCTGCTGTTGCCGGCGAACAAAGACAGTAAGCTCCCATCCGCGTCACTCCCCTGCCGTGGCCGTCTCGTCGCACCGTCGCCGTCGCGCCAGGACAACAACACAGACGATCGGACGAAGACGACCCGACGAAGGAAGCAGCTGACGCCGACGACCCGACCTCCTCTGCATGAACCACCATCACCTGCGGCCGTCTCCTTTCCGATCTGCTCACGCCGCCGACGAAGCAGGAGCTCGTCAGCCGCCGCGTCGTCGCCTTCCTCCTCTGCTACAGATCGACGCCGCCCACGATCTGCCGGCCGCCCCTCGCCGTCGTTGCTCGCCACCAGCTCCTCCCCGCGACGTCTCCTTCCCGTGCCGCCTCGTCCTCCTCTTCTCCGCATGCGTCGCCGCCCCGCCTCGCCTTGCCATCGCCGCAACCCTCTAAGGCGAGCAGCGGGTAGAAAACGACCCGCCACACGCACCGGGTTGTAGCCTCGGGTCGGGTTGACCTGTTGTCTCAACCGGGTTTCGGCGTGGGTCTAGGTTGACTTGGGCTTAGGCTTTCGGGCCAGACTGTTGACCAGAGCCTTGGCCTTCCACCTGGGCTGGACCACCTTGGGTGTTTGACCTTGGGCTTGGGTTGGGCTGCATAGTATGGCCCAGTCCGTTATTAAAAAAAAGAGAAAGAAAATACCTATATAATTGTAAAATATATTTTGCTGAAAAAAAATATGGTTTTATGAATTGTATAATTTTTTGAAAACAGGCAGAATAATTAATTTGACCTGAGATAATTATTCATTTGATATATCTAGAAAATAATTACTTAGACATGTTATTTTAGATAAATTAAGGTAATTATGTTATAGATATATTAATAATAATATGGTGAATATGAGTTATAGTATTCTGGAAAATATATATATGAAATATATGAACATGTTTTACTGGAAAAAAATAAAATGATAACACTAATATAATTTTGAGAAAATGTAATTATAATATGATTTTCCTTTAAAAAATTATTATAGGAGTAAATAATTTTAGAAAAGGGGTATACATACTATGAAAATGTTTTGGAAATAAATATGGTATCGTATATTCTGAGAAATATTTCACTAAGTATATATAATAATACCTTTTTGAAAAATAAATAATAATATTTGGTAATTATATTTTGGCAAGTATAATAATTTTATTGAGATGATGACGTATAACCAAGGGGGTTTAATTTACAATTTATGGCATCATAGCATACCAATTATGTGCATTTATGTGAGCATGTTGTTTTGTAGTATAGGTTTTGACATCGGGCAGTTTCCCGAGGAGCCGGCTTTGGACCGGTCATTGTCTTCAGAGTTGAGTAATCGGCTAAGGTGAGGATAAGTAAATATTTATATGCTGCCCGTGATATCAAGTTGCTGTTTGTTTACTATGTGTGATATTTGTTGGTATGATACCTTGTGGTTGTGAATGGTTGTTGTGAGATGAATTTAGTTGATATTTGCTGCCGTTGTTGTTGTTGTTGTTGTTGTTGTTGTCTGTGAGATTGACGTGATTTGAGTACCGGAACATTATTATGTGGAATTTGATGGTTAAGTGGTATTGATAATTATCCGAACAAGCGGAGAGGCTGCGAGGCTGCTCGGGATAATGAGTGGATGGTTGGTTAACAGTATTGTGGTATCAAGACTAAAATGGTAATATTAATAAAATAGAAACACTTAGACCTCTAGTAAATCACAGTTAAATGTTGCAACAGCCAGATGGTAGTCGTATTTTTATGGTGCTGGGGGAGAGTGTGCTTGGGGTCTGCTCCCTGTCTGTACCAATTAGTATTTTAGGCGCTGGGGGAGAGTGTGCTTGGGGTCTGCTCCCTGTCTGTGCCAGTTATACGTGGAGGTACCAGGGCAGGGTCCACGGGCTAGCTAGCTTGACTACCAGGTGACGGCCACCATTTAACTAGTGATAAGGGCCCTGATAATAAAATCGGAATAGCGTGTCTAGGATCACAAGTGTGTCATTTAAGGTTCGTGAGAACCTTAGTGAATTGTTGGTGATGTGACTTGGGAATTTACGGTTGCTTGTATATGTAAATTTGCTTATGGGTTTTACCCGGTGGGCACTTCAGACTCACCCCTCACCTGCGGGCTTTCATCCTGTAGGTTGAGTAATTTGTGGTTCAGGTATGTTGCATTCCAGACAGGCTACGGCGTTATCCCTTGGACAGGACTCGGATCCATAATTTGCATCAGTGTCGCATACAGTGTCTTTGTGAGTTTTGAAAGTCTTCCGCTGTGCTGATTGTTGTTGTTGTTGGGCCTTGGGCCGGTTGTGATGTTATTGATGTTCCCGGGTTCGGGTGATATGTTTTGATGTTGGGCCGAAGGGCCAGATTTCTGATGTCTATAATTTGGGCTGTTAAGCCAGAGTTTCTATTGTATACACTGTATGCTGGGCTTTGTTTGGTCAGGTTGTTACAGTTTCGGCACGTGTTTACTATGTACGGTAAATACGGGTCGGGCGCTTCAGCCTACTTTTTTAAACACGTTAGCTCAATTTATATAGGTCAACAAATCTTTATTTGCCCCCTTTTTTTTATCACGTTAGCTCAATTTAATCAGGTCAACAAATCGTTATTTTATTGTATAGACGTATCATTTTATTTTATTTAATATTGTATTTTGAAAATTTAAAACTATTTTACAATATTTCCTTCTTCCCCAAGAATACTGCCAAGACGCCAATGCCTCCATGGCATCTCACGACGACGAATCATGTTAAAATCGGATTGTTCAACTTACGAGACATGGAAAGGAATAAGAATCCTGAAATTCCTGTGATTGTTGAGCAAGGCTATAATTGAGAAAGAAAGCTTCTTTCCTCCCAGAGAAGCCCAAGCTCTAAAATCAATAGTAAATCCATATAGCAGATCTTATCAAACTTGTTCTCATAATACAATTTCCTTGACAATAACAGATTTCTACAATATCGTATATATATATATATATATACACATATATATATTATAAATATATATATTTATGTATGAACAATTCCATTAATAAATATATATTTTTATATATGAACAAATTCATTAAAAAATCTTTCAATTTGCAGATCCAAAAGATTCTTATTACCAGTTGATCTAAAACTCAAAATTTATCTTAATATTTAGTTTGGGGACGGCGGCTTGGGTGATGAAGAGGTGGAGGGAGAGGAGGTCGGAGTACTTGGATTGGCGGTGAAGGGCAATGACGATGTATGGTGGGGTGGCAGTTGAAGTTGATGGAGTGGAAGAGGGGAGGAAGCAAAGGACTCTGGTGGAAGAGGCGAGGTACTAGGCGATATTTTAAGAAAGGAGGATCTTTGTCAAATTTTAAAAAATTTAAAAAATTAAAGAGTTGATATGTTTCGGTGGAGGTAGTAGGCAGTGTTTAAAGAAAAGAAGATCATTGACATATGGACTTGTTTTGCTGCTCAAGGCCCCCGAAATTTCTATAGCATCACATCCATTGCTGATTAGATACTTGTTAACCTTTCTTATCAAAATCTGGCTGCCACATCTATCCCCCGACCTATTCTTTTCGGGGTGACTTGTTGGAAAATCTGGGATTGGCGTAATGCCTTTGTTTTTGATAGTGACAATGAGATTCTCTTGAATCCAAGTACCCAGATTATTCTGTGTGGCAAGGAGTTTATGGATGCCTTACACAAGAAAGAGTCACTCAATGTTCATCACTCTCACACTGTCCAAGTTCGGTGGATTGCTCCTTCACCGGGAAAAGTAAAGCTGAATACCGACGGAGCTATCCGGGGCAGTGCACAATCTGCCTCCGCCGGTGGTGTTGTGGATAGTAATGGGATATGGTATAACAGCCCGAGTAATTTTTACGTTTTTACCATCACCGTAAAATTTATTTTACAGTTATTTACCATTAAAATTAATCTTGGGTAGTTAATTTATGGTAATTTGAGCTTTGGGTTCCGAAACCGAGCCCTGTCCCACGTTCGGGATTTTTCTGCAGATTTTTCGGACCAAGTTGGAATCTTTCGGATCCAGGAATCTTCAGAAAAGTCGGGATTAACCTCGAGTTATCGGACCAGAAATAAAGTCAAGGGGTATTATAATTATTTTCTGGTCCGGACAGAACCCGCCACACATGCTGCATAGCAACGAGGCAGCCGCCACCCACTGTGAAGCTTGTGAGTGCATTGTGCCACCCGTGCTTCATCAGTGTCCTGCCCACGCTTTACCAGTTTGCATGCCCATTACCTGTGTTCTTTTTTTTCTTCTGCCTCTGCTTGCACACACAGTCATCTCATCTCTTCCCTCTGCAAACTCTGCAACTCACCATTGCCCAGAAAAAACCCAACCTCCTACTGCAACTCATCAACCAAGCCAACCAGAAAAAGGAATTAGAAAAAAAAACAAACAACCAACACACAACCGCCACGTCACGCCCCCCCCCCCCTCCCCTTCTTCTTTTCTCTTTCCTTCTCCATGCCGCTGCTACCCGTGGCCGAGACTACCACCCCCTCCACCTGCGACCATCATCGCCACCACCATCTTCTGCTTCCTCACTCGCCTCCACCGTCACCTCGCCTCGCTCGTCGCCACCACGAGCCGCCGTCGCTGTCCCGTGGAGACAAACCCGACGAGTAAACCGTCGGATCCCGCCTCCTTCCTTTGCTCGCCGACACCACAGCAGGACGCGCCAACAGCCACCGCCTCCGTCTGTGCCGCCGTCACGCCTTCCCACTTCTTCTTGCAGTCGCTGGTGCCGTCCCGTCCCATCGCGCGCCGATTCGTGCCGCTGCAGCTCACGAGGTGAGCCTGGTGCTGGTGACCCGATTGTGCAAACGGGTCCAGGTCGACCCGGATGAGCTGACCCGCGGGCCTGGGTTTGACGCCTTGGACCGGGTTGACTCTCCTGGGTTGTTGACCTGGGCTGGGTTGCTGGGCCTGCGCCTGGGCTCCTGTGCGGGCCTGGGTGTGGCCATGTGTAGAGGTTGGGCTGGAGCCGTTTGGCCCAGCCCAAATTTAAAAAAAATAGAAAAAGAAAAAAATATAATTATGGAAGGAAAAAAATTATGGGAAGGAAAATAATTTTGGGAAATAAGTATAACACTAGTATAAATTGGGAAATAAAAATAATTGGTAGAAATTATATTTTTGGGAAAAGTATATTATATATAGTAAATAATAATTATTTTGGAGGAAAATAAATTTGGAAAGGGTATTATCAAAGAAGTATTATACCAGAATAATATCCGGGTATAAATATAGTATGGTATTTTGACACCTAGAAATAAATGGTGAATTATGATGATAATGGAAAATTTACCCGTGGCAGTAACCGAGACGAGTTAGTATTTATTTCTTTTCGGTATACAGTAGTAGCATGACATTTGCATATCACTTATGTGTGCATATTATTTGTTTGATATAGGAGTTGATAACGAGCAGATACCTGAGGAACCGGACTTGGAGTCTGTTGGACAATTCCATAACTGATAATCGGCTAAGGTGAGGATGGATAACCTTGGATATGTGCCCGTAATACTGTGTTTGTTTTTGTTGTTTGATTGAACTGCTAAAATTATTATTGACTGTTATATGATTGCTATGGAAAATTGTTGAAGTTGTTGTTGGATTGTGTTTAGACTTGTGGATATTGCTGAACTGTTAACTGTGATTAATTGAAGTTATGAGTCTGTTGTTGATTTGGTCTGTGGAATAATCTGAAATAATGAAAAGTTGGATAATTGAGGATAGAGTAATGAAATTGGATTGAAACTGAGATGATGATATAATTGTCACGTGGAATGTAGTGGTACGACTAGATGGTTAGAGGCTAGTTCTGTGGTGTCATGGCCGGTTTGGTATGGTTGTTGGGGATGTTGATCCCGAATGATGTTGTTATTGGGATGTTGATCCCGGATTGTGTTTTGGCCTGGCATCCGGAATTAGTTAATAACCAGGTACGACCCTAGCTTGTCCAGTGACGGGGCCCGGAAGATAAAATTGGTAATAATAATAAACATTCTTTTGGTCTTGGCTCAGTATGTTTTAGTAGGATTCTTCTGTTGTGTTGTTTGTGTTTACTTCGAAAGTATTATGGTTGATTACATATCTCTGTTTATCCTTCGTCGGTGAGCACTTCGGACTCACCCCTCGCCTACGGGGTTTCATCCCGTAGGTTTAGTTGTTTCGTAGATCAGGTACGATGTTCGATGGCTGCTGCTTTCTTCTCCACCTGACTCCGGATCCATACCTTCGCTGCATGTGCATTTAAGACTTTCGCTGTTGTGCTATTTATGTTGCTGTGTTGCTGCTTTCTATATTGCTTATGATGATGTTTATTCTGGATTATGCTACTGCTGTTGTGAAAAGTGTGTAGATTGAATAATGATCCCCGAGTATGGGTGACAGTTGTAGTATACTGTGTGCTGTTGTATTTGAGCTTACTGTGTAATATTTTACTGTGATGTAGTGCCTGAACTGTTAGAAAGAATAGTTTCAGCACGTGTTTACTGTAACTGGTAAATACGGGTCGGGGCGCTTTATTTTGGTAGCGGAGCAGGCAGTAGGTCATTAGGGACATAACTGCGATTGCATGATTGTTTGTTTGTGCATAAGATTGGTCACGACATGATATGACATGCTTACATATACATTCTCATATAGGTACGAATGGATCCGGTTGGAGGGAATCAGCATGCTGGAGGTCACCTAGATGACGATCAGGTATCGGTGGATCAACCACAGCAAGTTGCGGGAGGTCTGGAACACCTTCCGAATGTTCCTTTGGGAGACCCTACGCAGATGTTAGACGTGGTAACTTAGATTTTGCGAAGGCAAGAAGCCAGGGATGCACGTATCGATGCTATGGGAGCTCGGGAATAGGAAAACTAGGGACCAGTCGAGGATCCAGTGTATATGAAGCTGGAGAAGCTTGGGGCAAAGATTTTTACCGGTGTCACTACACCACAGGATGCTGATCAGTGGCTCAGACAGATGACCAGGGTTATGCTGAAGCTTGACGTGCAGGAATGACAAGTGGGCCAGATATGCCGCTGCCATGTTCCGAGGAGATGCCGTTGATTAGTGGGAGTCTACCACCAGGGACCTACCGACACCTATCACTATGCCATAGAACCAGTTCATGGAGATGTTCCGAAGTAAGTTTGTTTCTGAGGAATACCAAGACCAGCTGAGACGAGAGTTTCTGGGACTGCAACAGGGACCAGAATAGACGGTCAATGATTATGAGATCAAGTTTAACCGCCTGTCCATCTATGCCAGTGAGTTTGTAGCTACTCCGGAGGCCAGATGTAAACGTTTCTGGGATGGTCTTCGATCTGGCATTCAGACAGTCATGGGGTGCAAGGTCTATGAGACTTACCAGGATATGCTGACAGATGCCCTGAGAGCTGAGATTATCTGGCTGGGCAACGAGAGAGAGCAACAGGAGATTCATAAGAGGCATGCTGCACAGAGTTCTGGGGGACAGAACTAGAGGTTCCAGACATCAGCGAACCGGTCAGGATATGGATAGAGCCGATTCATACCAGAGAGTCAGGGATGTGGATGGAACAACAACAACAACAACAACCGAGGCAGTTCTTGGACTCAGTCTGGAGGGACTTCATCTTGGAATGCTCGTCCGAGACCTCCTCTGTCTCAGGTGAGGTGCTATGAGTGTAACAAAGTTGGGCACTACCGATATGCTTGTCCCAAGTTGGGAAGATCTGGAGGTACGACACCTGTTCAGACGGTGCAAGCCTCAGTTGCCAGTGTTCCTAGTGGTTCTGGAGTTGGCCGAGGCCGAAGATGTGGAGCTGTTCTTGCTAGGACCCAGTCAGCCATGAATCAGAGTGCAGCAGTGCCGAGAGCATTTGTGATCATCGCTGATGAGGATCCAGAGAATGCCGATGTCATAGCAGGTACTTTTACAGTCTTAGGTAGTACTGCTTATACTTTGATTGATCCTGGTGCTACGCATTCATTTGTTGCGCAAAGCTTTGCAATACTACATAACTGTTCGGGAGAGAGTTTAACTTGTCCGATGAGGGTTAGGTTACCTGCGGGTATAGTGGTCAGGTTAACCCATGTGTGCAGAGATGTTTCACTTTCATACGATAGCGAGGTTTTTCTTGCACGGTTAACTGTAATGAACATGGGAGGTTTCGATATCATCTTAGGGATGGATTGGTTGTCCAAGTACAGTGCTATGGTGAACTGTCGAACCAAAGAAGTTCTGTTGACATCCGATGGTGGGCGAAAGGTTTTGTTGACAGGTATTGGGAGAGCTGCTACTACATGTAGTATCTCTGCTAATCAGGATATTGGGAAGAAGTCGTTGGGTCCAGATGCTTTGTTGACCCATGTCAAGGGTGAAGAAGTTCAGACTCCGGTTTTGGAGGACATCATAGTTGTGAGGGAGTTTCCAGATGTGTTTCCAGAGGATCTGCCAGGATTGCCACCTGATAGGGAAGTCGAGTACACCATCGATTTGATGCCAGGAGTGACACCTATCTCGATGGCACCATAACGGATGGCACCGACAAAACTCCAGGAGCTGAAGAAACAGTTAGATGAGCTGCTCGAGAAAGGATTTATCAGACCTAGTATATCACCCTAGGGATCACCAGTCCTCTTCGTGAAGAAGAAAGATGGCAGTTTGCAGATGTGTGTGGACTACCAACAGCTGAACAAAGTGATAGTGAAGAACAAGTACCCGCTTCCCAGGATTGATGACCTCTTTGATCAGTTACAGGGAGCTACTGTATTTTCCAAGATAGATCTTCGACCTGGCTACCATCAGGTCAAAATTGCAGAGAAGGACATACCAAAGACGGCCTTCCGTACTCGGTATAGGCATTTTGAGTTCACAGTGGTTCCTTTCGGCTTGACCAATGCACCTGTAGTTTTTATGTGCTTGATGCACTTGGTCCTGAACGAGTTCTTGGACTAGTTTGTGGTAGTCTTCATCGACGACATTCTGATATACTCCAAGAGTAGGGAAGAACATGAGGAGCACCTGAGGGTAGTACTACAGAGACTGCGGGAGAAAGAGTTGTATGCCAAGTTCAGCAAGTGCGAGTTCTGGCTTGAGGAAGTTGCATTCCTTGGACATGTTGTATCCGGGGATGGGATTAAGGTTGACCCTGCCAAAGTGAAAGTTGTTCTAGAGTGGGAGCCGCCCGAGACGGTACCCGAAGTCAGGAGTTTTCTTGGCCTTGCAGGATATTACCGGAGATCCATCGAGGGTTTTTCCTTAATAGCCAGTCCCATGACCAAGCTATTGAGGAAAGATCAAGCCTTTGTATGGAGTGATGCCTGCCAGAAGAGTTTTGATGAACTGAAGAGGAAGTTGACATCAGCACCAGTTTTGACGGTACCTAAGCCAGGAGTGGAGTACGTGCCGTTTTGCGATGCTTCAGGTCTTGGTTTGGGAGCAGTTCTGATGCAAGAAGGCCGAGTGATTGCCTATGCTTCGAGACAGTGGAGACCACATGAGAAGAACTACCCGACACATGATCTAAAGATGGTCGTAGTGATCATTGCATTGAAGATTTGGCGACATTATCTGTTTGGAGAGAGATGCCAGATCTTCGCAGAGCATAAGAGTCTCAAGTACATCATGACTCAGAAGGAACTTAACCTGCGACAACGACGTTGGGTTGA
Organism: Turnera subulata; assembly: GCA_028386065.3. Classification (NCBI taxonomy): domain Eukaryota; kingdom Viridiplantae; phylum Streptophyta; class Magnoliopsida; order Malpighiales; family Passifloraceae; genus Turnera; species Turnera subulata. The sequence goes on along the minus strand of JAKUCV010001501.1, from coordinate 47,796 downwards.
GTTGCTGAACGATTATGATTGTACTATTGAGTATCACCCTGGAAAAGCTAATGTTGTAGCAGATGCTTTGAGCCGGAGACAACCAGAAGATACTTCCACGACCTACTCGATATCCTCACTTAACGAGTTAAGGAAGATGGGAGTTGATCTGTCAGTTGATGAGACAGGAGCCTTGTTGACCCATATTGAAGTCAAGTCTAACCTGAGAGGCTGGATTGTGGAACTATAAGATGGAGATCCCGACTTGATCAAGCTGAAGGAATCAGTCCGTAGTGGAAAAGAAGACAAGTTTCGCATAACTGAGGATAGTGCATTGATGCTGGGGAAACGTCTATGTGTACCCAGTGTTGGTGACCTACGCAGTCAGGTTTTGGAAGAAGGACATATGACACTGTATGCTATGCATCCCGGAAGCACCAAGATGTATCAGAATTTGAGGAGTCACTTTTGGTGGCCGCGTATGAAGAAAGATGTAGCCGAGTATGTTGCTAAGTGTATCACTTGTCAGCAAGTGAAAGCCGAGCATCAGGCTCCAGCGGGAAAGTTGAGATCTTTGACAGTGTCGGAGTGGAAGTGGGAGATGATCACTATGGATTTTGTGGTTGGATTACCGTTGACCCGGAGACAGCATGATGCCATCTGGGTTATCGTTGATCGACTTATAAAATCAGCTCATTTTCTCCCCATCCGACAGACAGATACTCTGGATAAGTTGGCGAAACAGTATGTTGCAGAGATTGTGAGACTACGTGGGATTCTTAAGTCCATAGTCTCAGACAGAGATCCGAGATTCACATCTCGGTTCTGGAAGGGTCTGCAAGTAGCTTTGGGAATGAAGCTGAGTTTCAGCACTGCATTTCATCCTCAGACAAACGGACAGTCAGAGAGGACTATTTAGACACTGGAGGACATGTTAAGGGCTTGTGCTCTTAATTTCAGTAGGAGTTGGGATCAGTATTTGTCTCTAGCGGAGTTCGCCTACAACAACAGTTTTCATTCCAGCATTGGCATTCCACCGTTTGAAGCTCTTTATAGAAGGAAATGCCGAAATCCGGTACGTTGGGATGAAGAAGGCCTCCGTTTGATTGTGGGTCCAGATTTGGTTAAGCAGACAGTTGACAAGATTCAGGTAGTTAAGCAGAGTATGAGAGCAGCATAGGACCGACAGAAGAGTTATGCTGATAAGCATCGTCGTGAGATGGAGTACCAAGTGGGAGAAAGAGTTTTCCTCCGAGTTGCACCTTGGAAGGGTGTTATCTGATTCAGGAAAAGAGGGAAGCTGAGTCCCAGGTACATCGGACCATATGAGATCGTGGAAAGGGTCGGACCCTTGGCGTACAGATTATCTTTACCAGAGGAGTTGTCCCGGATTCATGATGTGTTTCATATTTCCATGTTGAGGAGGTACAGATCTGATCCGAGTCATGTGGTTACTACAGCAGATGTTGAGGTCGTAGAGGATCTTACATGTACAGAATTGCCGGAGCAGATCCTTGCCCGAGAGGTCAGACAGTTGAGGAACCGAGTTATTCCTACAGTAAAGGTTAAGTGGACCAAGCACTCTGCGAACGAGTCCACGTGGGAAGTTGAGGAGCACATGCGTTCTCAGTATCCGCACCTGTTTACAGCACCAGAGTGAATTTTGGGGACGAAATTCTTTTAAGGTGGGTAGGCTGTAACAGCCCGGGTAATTTTTACGTTTTTACCGTCACCGTAAAATTTATTTTACAGTTATTTACCATTAAAATTATTCTTGCGTAATTAATTTATTGTAATTTGAGCTTTGGATTCTGAAACCGAGCCCTGTCCCACATTTGGGATTTTTCTGCGGATTTTTCGGACCAAGTTGGAATCTTTCGGGTCCAGGAATCTTCAGAAAAGTCGGGATTAACCTCGAGTTATCGGACCAGAAATAAAGTCAAGGGGGTATTATAATTATTTTCTGGTCCGGACAGAACCCGCCTCACATGCTGCACAGCAACGAGGCAGCCACCACCCACTGTGAAGCTTGTGAGTGGATTGTGCCACCTGTGCTTCATCAGTGTCCTGCCCGTGCTTCACCAATTTACATGCCCATTACCTGTGTTTTTTTTTTCTTCTGCCTCTGCTTACACATACAGTCAGCTCATCTCTTCCCTTTGCAAACTCTGTAACTCACCATTGCCCAGAAAAACCCCAACCTCCTACTGCAACTCATCAACCAAGCCAACCAGAAAAAGGAATTAAAAAAAACAAACAAACAAACAGCCAACACACAACTGCCACGTCACCCCCCTTTCCCCTTCTTCTTTTCTTTTTCCTTCTCCACGCTGCCGCCACCCGTGGCCGAGACTACCACCCCCTCCACCTGCGACCATCGTCGCCACCACCATCTTCTGCTTCCTCGCTCGCCTCCACCGTCACCTCGCCTCGCTCGTCGCCACTACGAGCCGCCATAGCTGTCCTGTGGAGACAAACCCGACGAGCAAACCATCGGACCCGCCTCCATCCTTTGCTCGCCGACACCGCAGCAGGACGCGCCAACAGCTGCCGCCTCCGTCTGTGTCGTCGTCACGCCTTCCCGCATCCTCTCGCAGTCGCCGGTGCTGCCCCGTCCCGTCGCGCCCCGATCCGTGCCGCTGCATCTCACGAGGTGAGCCTGGTGCTGGTGACCCGATTGTGCAAACGGGTCCAGGTCGACCCGGATGAGCTGACCCGCGGGCCTAGGCTTGACGCCTTGGACCGGGTTGACTCTCTTGGGTTGTTGACCTGGGCTGCACCTGGGCTCCTGTGCGGGCCTGGGTGTGGCCCTTTGTAGAGGTTGGGCTGGAGTTGTTTGGCCCAGCCCAGATTTTAAAAAAAAAAAAAGAAAAAGAAACTATAATCTGAAGAAAAATATAATTATGGAAGGAAAATAATTTTGGGAAGGAAAATAATTCTGGGAAATAAGTATAACGCTAGTATAAATCGGGAAATAAAAATAATTGGAGAAATTATATTTTTGGGAAAAGTATATTATATATAGTAAATAATAATTAATTTAGAGGAAAATAAATTTGGAAAGGGTATTATCAAAGAAGTATTATACCAGAATAATATCCGGGTATAAATATAGTATGGTATTTTGACACCTAGAAATAAATGGTGAATTATGATGATAATAGAAAATTTACCCGTGGCAGTAACCGAGACGAGTTAGTATTTATTTCTTTTCGGTATACAGTAGTAGCATGACATTTGCATATCACTTATGTGTGCATATTATTTGTTTGATATAGGAGTTGATAACGAGTAGATACTTGAGGAACCGGACTTGGAGTCTGTTGGACAATTCCATAACTGATAATCGGCTAAGGTGAGGATGGATAACCTTGGATATGTGCCCGTAATACTGTGTTTGTTTTTGTTATTTGATTGAACTGCTGAAATGATTACTGACTGTTATATGATTGCTATGGAAAATTGTTGATGCTGTTGTTGGATTGTGTTTAGACTTGGATATTGTGTTGAAATAATGTTGAACTGTTAACTATGATTAATTGACGTTATGAGTCTGTTGTTGATTTGGTCTATGGAATAATCTGAAATAATGGAAAGTTGTATAATTGAGGATAGAGTAATGAAATTGGATTGAAATTGAGATGATGATATAATTGTCACGTGGAAAGTAGTGGTACGACTAGATGGTTAGAGGCTAGTTCTGTGGTGTCATGGCCGGTTTGGTATGGTTGTTGGGATGTTGGTCCTAGATGATGTTGTTATTGGGATGTTGATCCCGAATTTGTTGATATTGGGATGTTGATCCCGGATTGGTTGTGATTGGGATGTTGATCTCGGATTGTGTTTTGGCCTGGCATCCGGAATTAGTTAATAACCAGGTACGACCCTAGCTTGTCCAGTGACGGGGCCCGGAAGATAAAATTGGTAATAATAATAAACATTCTTTTGGTCTTGGCTCAGTATGTTTTAATAGGATTCTTCTGTTGTGTTATTTGTGTTTACTTCGAAAGTGTTATGGTTGATTACATATCTCTGTTTATCCTTCGTCAGTGAGCACTTCGGACTCACCACTCGCCTGCGGGGTTTCATCCCGTAGGTTTAGTTGTTTCGTAGATCAGGCACGACGTTCGATGGCTGCTGCTTTCTTCTCCACCTGACTCCGGATCCATACCTCCGCTGCATGTGCATTTAAGACTTCCGCTGCTGTGCTATATATGTTGCTGTGTTGCTGCTTTCTATATTGCTTATGATGATGTTTATTCTGGATTATGCTACTGTTGTTGTGAAAAGTGTGTAGATTGAATAATGGTCTCCGAGTATGGGTGACAGTTGTAGTATACTATGTGCTGTTGTATTTGAGCTTACTGTGTAATATTTTACTGCGATGTACTGCCTGAACTGTTAGAAAGAATAGTTTCGGCACGTGTTTACTATAACTGGTAAATACGGGTCGGGGAGCTTCATATGGCTTGCGGGTTTCTGTTTTCACATCAGTCAGTGCTCTCCATTGCAAGCTGAACGGTGGGGTGTATATGTGGGTCTCCTCAAGGTATGGGAGATGGGTTTCTGCCATGTGGATGTTGAGATGGACTCGGCAATTGTTCTCAATCATCTCAACGGCAAAGATTATTGTAATCGGCTTTTTTCTGGTCTCTTTGCAGCTAATCAGCAGATTCTCAACCGTAATTGGTCGATTAACTTGTCTCATGTTTATCGTGAGGCTAACCGGGTTGCTGATGGCTGATTTAGCTTTCAAGTTTCCTCTTGGTGTTGCTCATTTTGTAGAACCACATGATGGTGGTCAGGCTTTGCTTTCTTCTGATGTAAACGGAGATGTTACTCTCCGCACTGTTCCTGTAGTTTAATAAAGTATTACCTCATTCAGATCAAAAAAAAAAGTGTCAAATTAAAAAAAAGATAGTAATAAATTAAAGAGTTGATATGTTTCAATAAAAACTGACGTGATTTCGACAAAAAAATAATAATAAAAACTGACGTGTTTTAGAAAGTGGCCCTCTATATAACTTGTAGGATTTGAGGTGGTATGCACTGCATACCTTAGAATTTCTAGTCAAAAGGAATGTGGGACACATATGTTGATGTGTTCTAATAATAAGTTGACATATGGACATCTAAGAGCTCTCTCTGATTATCAGTTGTACTGAATTTAAGGAATAAAAGGATGGTTTAGGTAACAAAATTCAAAAAAAATCGGGATACAAATCAAACTCAATGATAGGACGAATAGAATGACCAAAATTGATGTGACATCATAAAATTGGAACTTTATGGGCCTCATTTCGGCCCATATAGTTTAAAAGAATTGGGTGGCCCTTATTTGCTTAGAAAGACAAATATCATGACTTATTCGGGGAGCTCCACGGCAGGCCCGAACTTCTAGCAGAAAAGTGAAAACCCATGAAATATTTAACAAGACATTTTCCTCATGCATTTCATAAATCATGTAAGTCATAAAACTGGTTTTTGAGTTCAAAACATCGATGTTCTTAGAACAACATCGATGTTCTTAGAACAACATCGATGTTGCATCAAGTCGATTTTAAAATCTTTTTGGCAGTAGCAAGAAAACATCGATGTTGGATTATAAAACATCGATGTTCTTGTGACCGTTGGTCAAAACATCGATGTTTACAATCCAACATCGATGTTCATGAAAACCTATCTTTGAAATAAAATTTTGCCGAAGCCAAAAAACATCGATGTTGGCTAACTCAACATCGATGTTTTACAAAACATCGATGTTTCATTTTCCAACATCGATGTTCTGGCAAAGACCCTTTTTCATCATACTTTTGCGAAGCCAAAAAACATCGATGTTGCGACTAAGAACATCGATGTTGTGTATGAAAACATCGATGTTCTAAAATGCAACATCGATGTTTCACTAGCCGTTGGCTCAATTATTTAAATGCAACGGCTAAACATCGATGTTCTTTATCAAAACATCGATGTTGTGTCGTTATGGGCAGAAACCTTTTTCAGACAAACATGCTAAACTTTCATAAAGGTTTCAGAAATTGTTCCCAATGATTATATGCATCTTTTAGACTATAAATAGAGGCCTTAAACCTCATTTTCATTTTGATCAACTCACACCACATTCAAGCATTCTTTGAAAACCATTCAACAAATTTTTGAGCTATAACTTGTGAGAATTCTGAGTTGTTCAATAGAGCTTTCCTTTGTACTCATATCCACTCTATTAGAGAGTTTTGCTTGAGAAATTGTAAGTGTCATTCATACACCACAAGGGAGGATTGTTCCCTTGAGAGAAGCCTTAAGGTGTGGTATCCTTAAGCAAGAGAGTAGGATTCTTGTGATTAGAAATCCTAGAAAGTCTTGAAGTGAGGTATCTTCAAGCAAGTATATTGAGGTTCATGTGATTTGAACTCTCTGGTTGTAACGGTTTGTTAAGCACCCGTAAGCTTAACATAGATAGTGAAATCTTCAAGTGAGACTTGAAGGGCTGGATTAGCCACACTAGTAGAGTGTGTGTGAACCAGGATAAATCTCTTGTGTCCTTCATTCTTTTAATTCCGCATTCAATTCCTGCTTATTTCGTTTTTATTCGATTATCGCTATTCACCCCCCCTCTAGCGAAGGGCTATTGTTCTAACAATTGGTAGCGGAGCCTAACTCTCTGAAAAACTTAACCGTTTGAGAGGTATTATCCATGGCTTTTTCAAGTAATGTGTTTGCAGGAAACAATGAAGGACAGTCCGTCACCCGTCCACCATTGCTCAATGGCGCCAACTATACATATTGGAAGGAGAGGATGAGAGTCTTTATTCAATCCAACAACTTCACTCTCTGGCGGACAATAAAGAACGGAGATCAAATTCCGACAAAGAGAGTTGGTGAAATTATGGTGACTAAGACGGAAGAGGAGTATAATGCCGAGGACGTCAAGAAAGTTCAAAACAACTTCATGGCAATCAACATACTCCATTGTGCACTTAATCAAGAAGATTACCAAATGATTTCACGATGCACTACCGCCAAGGACATTTGGGATATGCTGGAAGTCACCTATGAGGTAACAGAAAGTGATGATGAAACGAACTTCCAATGCCTCATGGCAAAGGAAGAAGAAGCAGAAGAGGTAAGTGATTCTGAACCTTCTAACCATGATGAATTGCAAAACGCTTTTAATGAATTGTATGCTGAATATATTAAAATCTCTAAGATTCATTTAAAGCAAAAGAAACATATTGCTTCATTAGAAAAGAATCTAGAAGAGCTTACCTGTGAAAATGATAAATTGAAGGAAGAAAATAGGACTCTAGGCATGTCTAAAGAATGTGAATCATGTAAATCACTATATGAACAAGTCACAGAACTTGGAAGAAAAACTAAGGAGTGTTCCTCATGCAATTCTTTGAAAGAACAAAATGAGAAGTTATTATGTGAAAATGAAAAGCTTAGAGAAGAAAACAAATTTTATGGGAAGAAGAGTGCTAACAAACCGGATAACTTAGAATGCACGACATGTAAACCCTTAAAGAAGCAAGTTGAAAATCTTGAGGCAACATTAAAGAAATTTAGCACCACTCAGAAAAATTTAAATTCTATGCTAAACAATTTGCAATCAACTAAACATGGAATAGGTTTTAGAAACGAACCTAAAAGAACTAAAATCGAGCCTAGGAAGCATAAGGTTCAACTCAAGGGTCACCATGTTAGTAAAGTGCACAAATATGGACAGCATAATTACTATCAACCTAGATGGATGCACAATCCAAATGTCATTTGTCATTATTGCAATAGAATAGGACATATTGCTCCTGCTTGTTTTACTAGGCATAGACATTGGACTCGAAGTGAAGCCTATCGTCATCATGTCCCTAACACTCAAGGACCCAAAGAAATTTGGGTACCAAAAACCCATTGATTTGTTTTGCAGGTGTGCTTGAATGCATCAAGTGTACTTTAGTACCTTGATTGCGGATGCTTCAAGCACATAATCAAGGAAGCATCCAAATTCCTAATTGATTCTTGGGAAGTAAGCAAGCCGAGACATAAAAAACATCGATGTTTAGGAGCCAAACATCGATGTTGAGTGGACTTCAACTAGTATCATTCCCAACCGGCAGCATGAAACATCGATGTTTAGTATCAAAACATCGATGTGCAGGTAAGTACTCTAAACTTACTAAATTATTAACTTTGATAATTTGCGGTTCATGACAATTTCATCATACAAACAAACTAGAGTTTATTGATGTTCATATCTTACAATCTTACGATACAATGACTCTTACGCACACTTTATATTACAATCATACTTAATAACATATATTACAAAGACACATCTGAACATAAAGCATATTACACGTTCACACTTACATATTTGGAAAGACACACACACACAAAATATATTACAAGCTCATATTTCTCACATGTCTATCTATTTGGCTCTGCACTCACTTTAAAGCCACTTGGCTCATTTGTAATGATAACTCTGAGGCTATCATTCCATGAAAACCACATGCCTCCAGTGTTATTTTCTCCATGTTTTTCAAAACGGTTGACTGGCGGGAAACGCAAAGGAATAGCGCCATGATGATCACCTTCTTGCCACTGAGTCTCCGTAAGCAAAACCATATTTGGTTTATACTGGTTTTTGAGGTCTCTCAAAGTACCTGCAAAATCTTGTGAGTGCCTCGCCATACCTCTGCAATTCCACACTAGCAACCGAACCTTTGGCCATGTTGGCGACAATCCTCCTACATGAGGCAGACTCCGAGCAAGCATTGAAATCCGATAGTAGATACCTTGCTCAAGATATTGGCTGGCCGTCTCCAAGCTAAAATTTTCAAGCCGCTCGGAGATAAAAAACATTACAGAATTAGCAGAACCAAAGTAAGACGTTCTCACCTCACTTTGATGTTCCAGGAACATGGTCTCCTCCATTGGAGTAACAAAAAATCTGGATGAGTAAAGCTCATCCACAAATACAAGACGTGGAATTGTACCTAGTATAGGAGGGAGCTCCTCAGCCGGCTCATTAACCATGCTATATGATAAGCGATTTCTTCTGCCTTGAGCGGCTCCTAGAACGAAAAACACAGATGAAGGGGAAGGCATTTCTACTCTTGTTATTTTCTTCTCCTTGATTATGGCTTATTCTCTGTGTGTTGTGCATTCTAATTCTCTGCCTTTTATAAAACCAAGGACTCGACATTTTACTCACAAGGGCAGACCCCTACCACACTTGGCAGAGCTTAAGAGATTCTCCGCCAAATAGAAACGCCAAGTTCATTATTACTAACCTCCAAATTTGCAACTAATCAAATATCTGCTTTGTTGAAAATTCAGGCCTAAAATTGCATTATTGATCCGACACGGGACTTACTGTCCATTTAGCTAGGTATCGGAGACTATCAAAGTCCAACCGACAAGACAATTTCTCGAGCCCGGTGCACTGACGACAAGAAGAAAATTTCTCTTAGCGGCAGAGGGATACTTACCACCTCTTGAAATTGTCACACATGTTTTCATCACCATAATTCCTGTATTATTCATAGCTAATTTGAGCACCCGAGGCTCTACTAAATTTGTTTTGTAGGGACAGCTCGATTCGGACGACAAGCATAGTTGAAAAAGCAAGGACCTTACTAAGCAAATAGTGAAAACATCGATGTTCCGCTGACCAACATCGATGTTGGCTGCATCACACAAGTGGCCGAATGGCAAAAACATCGATGTTTAGTATCGAAACATCGATGTTCAGGTAAGTCTTTCAAATTTTTCCTCATAACATCGATGTTCAAAACACCCAACATCGATGTTTGCACGTATGCGTTGATTTTCAAAATGTCGAGTGCTAAAAACATCGATGTTTTTGACACCAACATCGATGTTTAACCATAGTGCTTAACCATCAGATTGGCAGTATACCAACAACATCGATGTTTTAGTACAAACATCGATGTTTGAAAAATGGATTTTTTTGCCGAGAGCCAAAAACATCGATGTTTATGTTAAAAACATCGATGTTGGACCGCTAGGCATATCTTAAATTTTTCTGCCGAACGCAAAAAAACATCGATGTTCTCTGGAAAACATCGATGTTTAGCCGTTACAGTTTAAAGAATATAGCCGTTAGGGAGCCTAAACATCGATGTTTTGGGTGAAAACATCGATGTTGTGTCATCAAAAACTAGCCGTTACTGCTCACAATGGCTAACTTTTTTGGCTCCTCTATAAAAACTCAAATCTTTCCTTCTCCTTCTCACCTACAATCTAATTTTCTTCATCCTTTGCATAATCTCCATACAACCTCCTCTCCTCTCTTGTCCACACACACTCCTCTTTTTCCCAAACTCTTCTCCCTTTCATATACACCATGGCTAGTAGAAGAAGCTCTAAAGGCAAAGATCCTCTTCAAGAGCATCCCACCAAGAGAAGGAGCTCATCTAGCTCTGGCAACCAATACCCTGTGGAAGGAACTCATATCTGGTTCACTTCCCGTTCACAGCTAAATCGATTCAACACCCTCTTTGCCAAAAGACTCATTGCTCCTCCTAGATATCTACCTGCTGAATATCCACAAGAAAAGCACTACACAAACCTACCCAGACTTCTTCAACAATCACACCTTTGGGAGTTTGTCACCAGGAGCAGACATGAGTACAATGCCGACTTCATCTGGGCATTCTACTCGACATTAACTCGGGAAGGAGAGGTTCTATCTGCTCAACTCAATGGAAAGGTCATCCAACTCACCTTGGAGCAATTTGGGGCCATCGCCAAATTGCCCGTCCAAGGCCACGATATATCCGGCTATGGGGCAGATCATTTTCTTACTCAGTATGAGATTCCTCTTCTTGCAGAGCTTGGAATCACTGAAGTGAAGAGGAATCGTTCCGGCCGTCCCACCATTCATACGATTAATCCGGAATATCGCGTGCTGTTCTATCTTGTCACCCGTGTGATCAAACCGCGAGCCGGGAGTCACACCACCATGACCATTGAAGACGAGAAGATTCTTCACGCCATTCTTCACGAAGCACCCATCAATTGGGGACGACTCGTCTTTATGCACATGACGGAACAGGCAAACACGGACCATCCACTGCCCTATGTGTTTCTGGTCACCGATATTCTGCTTAGCGTAGGTTTTAGTCCGTTGGAAGACACCCTCACCACGGCAGCCAAGTCTTGGGCAATATCCGATGCCACATTCAGAACCGGACAAGCTGCTGAGGGAGCTCAACCGCCTCACCAACCAGCAGAGCAACAAGCCGAAGCATCTCAAGCAGGCTCTTTCCTTGCTCTTCCTGCACCTGCTCCTCGACCTCCTGGCGCTACCCTCGACTCAATTGCGGCCACTCTACGCAGCTTAGGAAGGTCAATTGAAAGAATCGACATAGAAGTACAAAGGCAAGGACATGACCTGCGTGCTTATTTTGATCACATCAACTACAATCCTCCACCATACTACCAAGGTTACGATTTTGGTGGTAATGAGGATGATAATGATGATGAGGAGGATGAGGACTATGCTCCCATGGACATTGAGCAAGAAGAAGATGATGAAGAAGATGAAGACCATGAGGATAATAATGATGATGATGATGATGACCTTAGCCCATCCTTTTAGGATTTTTTTTTTTTTGTTTAAATTTATGTCTTCCATGTCTAAGTATCTTTTCAATTGAATCAAATGCTTCTTATTCTTGTTTCTTTTTGCTAATGACAAAAGGGGGAAAATAATCAAGTAAGTATATGCACCAAGTCAGGGGGAATCATGAATTGAAAAGTTGAAAAATATAGGGGGAATTAATCTCCTTAAAGAACTCATAAAACTTGGCATATACTAACATGAGTTTGTCATTATCAAAAAGGGGGAAATTGTTAGGACTAATGCTTCCATGTTTCATTTCAGGGTTTTGATAATGACAAACTAACCAAAGCTCCATTCATGAATTCATTCCTTGAAGAAAAGCAAAAAGACATCAATCAATGAAGCACAAGTCTAAGACAAAGGAGTACAAGAATTGAAGCAACAAGGATGAAGATATATAGAGAGTTCATCTATAGGAAATCCTTGTAAATGGTAACTCAAGTACTCCAAGTTAATGCTCAAACCAAAAATCATTTTCCTCATGCATTTCATAAATCATGTAAGTCATAAAACTGGTTTTTGAGTTCAAAACATTGATGTTCTTAGAACAACATCGATGTTGCATCAAGTCGATTTTAAAATCTTTTTGGCAGTAGCAAGAAAACATCGATGTTGGATTATAAAACATCGATGTTCTTGTGACCGTTGGTCAAAACATCGATGTTTACAATCCAACATCGATGTTCATGAAAACCTATCTTTGAAATAAAATTTTGCCGAAGCCAAAAAACATCGATGTTGGCTAACTCAACATCGATGTTTCACAAAACATCGATGTTTCATTTTCCAACATCGATGTTCTGGCAAAGACCCTTTTTCATCATACTTTTGCGAAGCCAAAAAACATCGATGTTGCGACTAAGAACATCGATGTTGTGTATGAAAACATCGATGTTCTAAAATGCAACATCGATGTTTCACTAGCCGTTGGCTCAATTATTTAAATGCAACGGCTAAACATCGATGTTCTTTATCAAAACATCGATGTTGTGCCGTTATGGGCAGAAACCTTTTTCAGACAAACATGCTAAACTTTCATAAAGGTTTCAGAAATTGTTCCCAATGATTATATGCATCTTTTAGACTATAAGTAGAGGCCTTAAACCTCATTTTCATTTTGATCAACTCACATCTACATTCAAGCATTCTTTGAAAACCATTCAACAAATTTTTGAGCTATAACTTGTGAGAATTCTGAGTTGTTCAATAGAGCTTTCCTTTGTACTCATATCCACTCTATTAGAGAGTTTTGCTTGAGAAATTGTAAGTGTCATTCATACACCACAAGGGAGGATTGTTCCCTTGAGAGAAGCCTTAAGGTGTGGTATCCTTAAGCAAGAGAGTAGGATTCTTGTGATTAGAAATCCTAGAAAGTCTTGAAGTGAGGTATCTTCAAGCAAGTATATTGAGGTTCATGTGATTTGAACTCTCTGGTTGTAACGGTTTGTTAAGCACCCGTAAGCTTAACATAGATAGTGAAATCTTCAAGTGAGACTTGAAGGGCTGGATTAGCCACACTAGTAGAGTGTGTGTGAACAAGGATAAATCTCTTGTGTCCTTCATTCTTTTAATTCCGCATTCAATTCCTGCTTATTTCGTTTTTATTCGATTATCGCTATTCACCCCCCTCTAGCGAAGGGATATTGTTCTAACAATTAGGGGGCAACAGACACTTGACCCAACACAGACCGATATTGAGGGCCACAGAAAATGTTCATCCAATACCACTTACATACCTTGCCCAGATCCTTATAGGGTATCAACCAAAAGGAAAATAAAATTCAACAATTCCAGGGCAGTAAAGACTTAAACAAACACAGAACAATATTGAGGGCCACAGAAAATCTTCATCCAATACTACTTACATACCTTGCCCAGATCCTTATAGGGTTCTTCCTCTTTACCAAAACACCCTGCATTTTCAGATGGGAGAACAACAGCAACACAGAAAGAGTCATTCTCAGGCCGTGAAACAAACAACGGGCCCATTCTGACAACATCGTACAGACGGAACAGCACAGCAAAAAACACGACACCATCTTCCAAGATTTAGAAAATATGGATCTTACTTTACTCTACTTGCTTCTGTTGCATGTAACAGGACTCAATGATCTGTTCACGACGAAAGCAGGTGTTCTTCCTCCTTCACAAAGAACCATCAGATACAGGTGAGCAATCAAACACAACAACATCACATAAGACTCATTACATTCTTAAACTGAACACGATTATACAAACATTAGCAGCAAATCAATACAAATTGATAAGAAATTGTACTGGCTTACCTATTTCTGAATCTGTTGGCACTAACAGTTACAGTTCAAGAAAAGCTCCCAAGTATCCACCACCTTTACAAATAGAGCCAAAAGGAAAACCAAATTCAACAATTTCAGGGCAGCAAAGACTTAAACAAACACAGAACAATATTGAGGGCCACAGAAAATCTTCATCCAATACTACTTACATACCTTGCCCAGATCCTTATAGGGTTCTTCCTCTTTACCAAAACACCCTGCATTTTCAGATGGGAGAACAACAGCAACACAAAAAGAGTCATTCTCAGGCCGTGAAACAAACAACGGGCCCATCCTGACAACATCGCACAGACGGAACAGCACAGCAAAAAACACGACACCATCATCCAAGATTTAGAAAATATGGATCTTACTTTACTCTACTTGCTTTTGTTGCATGTAACAGGACTCAGTGATCTGTTCACGACGAAAGCAGGTGTTCTTCCTCCTTCACAAAGAACCATCAGATACAGGTGAGCAATCAAACACAACAACATCACATAAGACTCATTACATTCTTAAACTGAACACGATTATACAAACATTAGCAGCAAATCAATACAAATTGATAAGAAATTGTACTGGCTTACCTATTTCTGAATCTGTTGGCACTAACAGTTACAGTTCAAGAAAAGCTCCCAAGTATCCACCACCTTTACAAATAGAGCCAAAAGGAAAACCAAATTCAACAATTCCAGGGCAGCAAAGACTTAAACAAACACAGAACAATATTGAGGGCCACAGAAAATCTTCATCCAATACTACTTACATACCTTGCCCAGATCCTTATAGGGTTCTTCCTCTTTACCAAAACACCCTGCATTTTCAGATGGGAGAACAACAGCAACACAAAAAGAGTCATTCTCAGGCCGTGAAACAAACAACGGGCCCATCCTGACAACATCGCACAGACGGAACAGCACAACAAAAAACACGACACCATCATCCAAGATTTAGAAAATATGGATCTTACTTTACTCTACTTGCTTTTGTTGCATGTAACAGGACTCAGTGATCTGTTCACGACGAAAGCAGGTGTTCTTCCTCCTTCACAAAGAACCATCAGATACAGGTGAGCAATCAAACACAACAACATCACATAAGACTCATTACATTCTTAAACTGAACACGATTATACAAACATTAGCAGCAAATCAATACAAATTGATAAGAAATTGTACTGGCTTACCTATTTCTGAATCTGTTGGCACTAACAGTTACAGTTCAAGAAAAGCTCCCAAGTATCCACCACCTTTACAAATAGAGCCAAAAGGAAAACCAAATTCAACAATTCCAGGGCAGCAAAGACTTAAACAAACACAGAACAATATTGAGGGCCACAGAAAATCTTCATCCAATACTACTGACATACCTTGCCCAGATCCTTATAGGGTTCTTCCTCTTTACCAAAACACCCTGCATTTTCAGATGGGAGAACAGCAGCAACACAAAAAGAGTCATTCTCAGGCCGTGAAACAAACAACGGGCCCATCCTGACAACATCGCACAGACGGAACAGCACAACAAAAAACACGACACCATCATCCAAGATTTAGAAAATATGGATCTTACTTTACTCTACTTGTTTTTGTTGCATGTAACAGGACTCAGTGATCTGTTCACGACGAAAGCAGGTGTTCTTCCTCCTTCACAAAGAACCATCAGATACAGGTGAGCAATCAAACACAACAACATCACATAAGACACATTACATTCTTAAACTGAACACGATTATACAAACATTAGCAGCAAATCAATACAAATTGATAAGAAATTGTACTGGCTTACCTATTTCTGAATCTGTTGGCACTAACAGTTACAGTTCAAGAAAAGCTCCCAAGTATCCACCACCTTCACAAATAGAGCCAAAAGAAAAACCAAATTCAACAATTCCAAAGCAGCAAAGACTTAAACAAACACAGAACAATATTGAGGGCCACAGAAAATCTCCATCCAATACTACTTACATACCTTGCCCAAATCCTTATAGGGTTCTTCCTCTTTACCAAAACACCCTGCATTTTCAGATGGGAGAACAACAGCAACATAAAAAGAGTCATTCTCAGGCCGTGAAACAAAAAAGGGCCCATCCTGACAACATCGCACAGACGGAACAGCACAACAAAAAACACGATACCATCATCCAAGATTTAGAAAATATGGATCTTACTTTACTTTACTTGCTTCTGTTGCATGTAACAGGACTCAGTGATCTGTTCACGACGAAAGCAGGTGTTCTTCCTCCTTCCCAAAGAACCATCAGATACAAGTGAGCAATCAAACACAACGACATCACATAAGACTCATTACATTCTTAAACTGAACATGATTATACAAACATTAGCAGCAAATCAATACAAATTGATAAGAAATTGTACTGGCTTACCTATTTTTGGATCTGTTGCCACTAACAGTTACAGTTCAAGAAAAGCTCCCAAGTATCCACCACCTTCACAAATAGAGATCACATGCAGGTAAGCAAACGATCATATCAAATTCATTACAATATCAATTGGCAAAACAAAATTATAGCACAAACAATCACAACAGCATCATTACAATTTGATAGGAAATTGTACTGGCTTACCTATTTTTGGCTCTGCTGGCAATAACAGTTACAGTTCAAGAAAAGCTCCCAGGTCTCCACCACCTTCACAAATATAGATCACATGCAGGTGAGCAAACAATCAAATCAAGTTCGTTACAGTATCAATTGGTAAAACAAAATTATAACACAATTATATACAATCACAAACAGGATCCCTCTGCAAGAAACCAACAACAAACATGCACGTACGAAGGTGACGCGACTCCAACACCTCAAATCATGGACGTCGTCAATTTATAGCAGGATGGATGACAGAAGTCGCAAGGCATTCCATGGCTTAGTTCATGAATGATATTCAATAAAGTTATTGGCAATAGACTCTCCATTTCCCAGCATAATTACATGAATGTTGTAGTTTCCGTTTCAAAGGAATAAACTTAAAGCTATTAGGCAATTCAGAAGACATTATCCACTTACTATCATAAATGGCAAACAAAAACATTTTGTAACTAAGTCATGTATTGGATATGAAGAGCCCTTAACATTAATGTCAACATTAATGCCAACAATAACCCACAAATTGTAGTGAGGATGCCACATGTCAGCACCAAAATTGTCAAGTGTCATCACCACATTTAGGACTCTGCATTAATATATATATATAGATAAGTAAATAATAATGAGAATAGTGAGTATAAATAGGAGGCTTGTCAACAGAGGGGGTAAACATATGGGCAAAACTATATTCTCCAAGAATTATACAACCCTATGTCTTAATAAATACATATGGTGATTTTCATGATCATATAAAAAATTATTACCATTATATGACTTATAAAATCTAATAAGAGCGTAATATTCAATTTGATCAGAATTGCATATATATATATATATATATATATATATATATATATATATATATAGTTTGGTGTGCATATATGAGTAACTAAGAATCTGTGCATTGTGTTGTCCACTTTTATTTTAATCTTTCAATAACTATAAAATATTTGATTTTCTTTTAATTTCCTCCTACTATAGCATTACTAATAATAATACATTATACATTCAATATTATGAAACAAGTACAGAAAAAGATCATGCAGCAATCAGCATTACCTCCTTGCATATGTATATAGTTGGAGTACTTATATGAATGACTAAGAATTCGTGCATTGTGTTGTCTACTTTTTTATCTTTCGATAACTATAAAATATTTGCTTTCCTTTAAGTTTCCTCTTACAATAGCATTACTGATAATACATTCAATATTATGAAAAAGGTACATAAAAGTATCAGGTTGAAACACTCCGACCCGTATTTACCGTACACAGTAAACACGTGTCAGAACTGTTCTTATTACAGTAGCAGACAGTACATACAAAATAACATACAGTACAAGTAATCTCAAATACAACATCCGTCACCCGAACCTGGGGACCATTATTCAAACCACAACAGCAGTAGCAGAAACATATAATTTATGATACAGCAACATAGAAAATATCAGCAGCGGAAGAATTATAATGAGATGCAGCGGAGGTATGGATCCGGGGACTGGTGGAGCAGAAACAGCGGCTGGCCGAACCACGTACCTGTACTACGAGCAACTCATCCTACGGGATGAAACCCCGCATCGAGGGGTGAGTCCGAAGTGCTCACCGACGAAAGATAAACAGTAATATGCAGGCAATCACAATACTTTCGAAGTAAAATTCCAGCAAAAGAAACAACTAGATAAATAACAGAGCAAAGACCAAAAGAATACTTATTATTATCAATTTTATCTTTCGGCCCTATCACTGGACAAGCTAGGGGTCAGACCTGGTTATTAACATGTTCCGGGTGCTAGATCAATCCAGGGATCGACATCCCAAAATAGTAACCCAAGGATAGACATCCCAAAAATATAATAACGGGATAGACATCCCAAGCATAGACATGCTTAACATAAGTAACCCAGATCATAGCCACCACAAAACAGTCTCTAACCAACTAGTCGTACCACTACTTTTCTAGTGACAAACAAGTCGTCAACACAACTTCCAATTATCCAATTATCTCATCATATCAATAAATTCACAACCAACAAATCAACAACAACAATAATACCACAGTCAAACTCAAATGGCTCAGCAGTTCAATCAGGCAAAATAATCACAGAAAAACAAACACAGTATCATGTGCGACATATCAAAGTTTATCCATCCTCACCTTAGCCGATTTCCCTACTCCTAGAAGTCCTCAAATTGTCCCGGATCCGGTTCCTCGGGATACTGTTCGTTATCGGCTCCTATATGGCAAATAACAGCATACATTCACATAAGATGCACATAAATGCAAATGATGCTATATCATAAAAATAAACCTAAATTGGTTCGTAACGTCCCGGTGAAACCCCGTTATCATCATAATTCACTATTTACTATTCCTGTGTCAAAATACTATTCTATACTTATACCCGGTTATTTTTTCGGTATACCCTTCCCAAAATATTTCCATAAAAATTATTATTACTATTACTTATTTTCTTTCCCAAAAATTATAATTATTGTAGAATAATCTTTTTTAGAAATTAGTCACGCCTATATATTTTCTGGTATACTTTAGTCATATCTTTACTAAAATATCTGTTATAAAGTTATCTATACACATATATATATATATATTTCCTAAATTATTCCTATATGCATGAGTATCAATTATTTCCATATCTCATGTCTCCCTAAATATTTAATTTTCAACTATAACCATATTATTTATATAGTCCAGATTTTATTATTACTACTTATTATTATTATTACTTAATTATTTATTATTATTTTTTTTTTAATCTTGGACTGGACTGTCTGGGCCGTGAACAGTGCTGTCCAGCCCACTACATGGAGCCCAGGTAGGTCCATGCAGCAGGCCCAGCGCACAGCAGCCCAGCAAAGTCACTAGCCCAACCCAAACTCAAGTCCAGCCAATTAATTACAGCCCAATTTTATTCTAACTAGCCCAAACCAAAAACCTAGCCCACACACAACCCAACAGACCCCAAAACAACCCACGACCCACCACAGAGACGGGTCGACCCGCGACCCTGATATTCGGGTCGTCTTCAACCCATCTTCATACACCCGTTTACAAAACGGGTTACTCACCAAAGGCGGCAGCACGTCCGGCACGGCGACGAGACGGCACGGAAGGGAAGCGCGAGGGAGGAGGACGGATCTGGGCGGCTTGCTCGTCGGGTCCGGCGACTGCAGGAGAGGCATGCGATGGTGGTCTGTGACGGCGACGAACAGAAGAGGGAGGGCGGCCGTCGGGTTTCAGCTGCAGTGGTGCGTCCGGCGGTGAGGCAGGTGGTCGTCGAGACAGGGAGGAGGCCGAGTGGGGGCCGGCTACCACGAACCCGATCTGTGGTGTTCGTTGGCTGGTGGCTGTAGGTTCCGGGCAGTGTCGTCGTGAGGGAGGAGAACACAAAGAGGAGAAAGAGAGTAAGAATGGCGGTGGCGATGGCTTGCTGTGGCGGCGCAACGGTGGGCAGGACGAAATAGTGAAGAGGGAGGTGGAGGTGAAGGCGTCGGTGGTGGAGGTGGTGTGTGTTGGTAGTCTCGGGTTTGTGGCCGGTTGTGTTTATGTGTGTTATTTGTTTTTTTTTTTACACCGGTTTGATTGAAGATTAGGCAAAGATATAGGCTAGAAAGGAGGGACAAGGATTTATGGCCGACAATGTCTCTGTCCTTTCAAATTAGTGCAGAATATTGACTATGTATTAGCATGATTGGATAGGAAATATCTGAACCAGCAAAAGACTTAACTGTCCTTCTAGCTTCTGTTGAGTTAAAAAAAAACTTACCCAGGGGTATATTTGTCTTTTCGCAGCTTCCAAATCCCAAAAATTCCAACTCGTCCCGGAAATTTCGCATAAATATCCGGAGTATAGAGTGAGACTCGGAATTGGAATCCGATGCTCGGTTTTCCATAAAATAATTACCAAAGATTATTTCCATATGTTAATTATTGTACAAAGTCCTTTTACAGTCCCGGTAAAAACATAAATTTTACCCGAGCCGTTACAGTCTACCCCCTTAAAAGAATTTCGTCCTCAAAATTCATTCCTATTCTGTGAAGAGATGCGGATACTGGGTCCGCATGTGTTCCTCAACTTCCCATGTGGACTCGTTTGCAGAATGTTTACTCCATTTAACCTTAACCATAGGAATGGTACGGTTCCGCAACTGCCGAACTTCTCGAGCAAGAATCTGTTCCGGCACTTCTGTGTAAGTAAGATCCTCTGCTACCTCAACATCCACTGGGGCTACAATGTGACTCGGATCCGACCGATATCTCCTCAACATGGAGACATGGAACACGTCGTGAATACGTAATAGCTCATTAGGTAAGGACAACCTGTAAGCTAGTGGTCCAATTCTCTCCACGATCTCATAAGGTCCAATATACCTTGGGCTCAGCTTCCCTCTCTTGCCGAACCTAATCACACCCTTCCAAGGTGCTACTCTGAGGAAAACCTTTTCACCAACATTGTACTCCATCTCACGTCGGTGTTTGTCGGCGTAGCTCTTTTGCCGATCCTGAGCAGCTCTCATGCACTGTCTCACCGTCTGGATCTTATCCACTATCTGTTGGACTATTTTCGATCCAACGATCAACCTCACACCTTCTTCATCCCAACACACTGGACTTCTACACTTCCTTCCATAGAGAGCCTCAAAAGGTGGCATACCAATGCTGGAATGGTAGTCGTTGTTATAAGCAAACTCTGCCAAGGGTAGATACTTATCCCAACTCCCGAAATTAAGTGCACATGCCCCTAACATGTCCTCCAATGTCTGTATAGTCCTCTCAGATTGTCCATCTGTCTGAGGATGAAAAGCAGTACTGAAGCTCAACTTGGTTCCCAAAGCTGCTTGTAAGCTCTTCCAGAAACCTGATGTGGACCTCAGATCCCTGTCTGAGACTATAGACTTCGGAATCCCATGTAGTCTCACAACCTCAGCAACATACTTACCCGCCAATGTATCCATGGTATCAGTTTGGCGGATAGGTAAGAAATGTGCCGATTTTGTTAATCGATCAACGATGACCCAAATAGCATGTAACGCCCCGAATTTTCGGTATTTAATTTATACGAATTTTTGGAATTTTTAATTTTTATTTCCGATTTTACCCTCGAGGAATTTCCAGGATTTTTGGTCAAGAAGATTGATGTTAATTTCTTCTTCTTCTTTTTTGGAAATGTTCATTTAATGGTGAAATTAAACCGTAATTGGATTTCCTTTGGAGTTTATTTGCATTTTGTGGTGAAACACAAGGCATGGTGTAGTTTAGTCTAAAACTACGTAGTTTTGGGCTGAGCTATAACATAAAACACATACTTAGGTGTGTTTTGACTTTCGGGTTGACCAAGGGAGGGCTTGAAGACGATTCGACGTCGTTTGGAAGCAAAACGACGCCGTTTTGCTTTTGACAAAAACCTAACCCTAGAGTGGTGGTATAAATTCATCTCTTTCTTTTCTTCACCCAATTTTTGTGGCAGTTATTATCATTCACCGGTACCACGTCCTTTTTGCATCCTTTCAATTTTCTTTCTTTCTCCTTCAATAACTCCTTTCTTCTCAACTGTTCCTCCCCTCTTTCCTTATCTCTACCTTAGCTTTATTCTCAACACACTTGTCTCTCTCTCGGGTTGTTGTTTGGTTGTGCTAATGGTGGTTGAGAATGGGATTTAGTGTCAATTCAACTGTGGGCGAGTTGGAATGGGTATCGGGTTGTGCTTCGATTGAGTTCTGGCGGCGTAGTGACTTTTGTACTCGATTCAACCATTGAAGACAGGTAATGACAAATGTTTGCCCATTTTATTTATAAGCTATTCATGGCCTTAGTTTTGTGGTATTTTGCTGGTTTGGGTTCGTTGAAAATCATTTGGCCCTGACACCAATTTTAAAATGATACATGCTGAAAACCTTTGATCTTGTGGGCATTATAAACATGTCTATAATGTCTATGTTGGTTGGGTAGAGCACGTCTCTATACATGTGTCCTTTGGCCTTTTGAGGTTTGACTCTATAACATGAAATCTTAGTGATTCAACCATGACTCTGAGTACTGGTCTTTGAATTCTTTGAATTTCCTTAGTTACTAAACCACTACGTTTATGCACACGCCAGGCCACTATCAAGTTTTAACAAATGACCACTAGCTTATAATTATTTCCAAGATTGTTGGTTTTGAAAGGTTATAAGCCAGATTTAATCACCATTAATAGACTGGTCATATGAAGTTTTATGCCAGTAAACCTTGGTTTCTACACAACAATAATATGTGTATATATATGCTTCTAATAGAATAATAATTAATTTGGTTCAATGAAGTCATGGATATATATCGGGTCTGCTTTCCCAATTTTGTTATCTCCTGTCCATCAATTGATTTCATGGTTAATAGTACATATGTCCATTTAATTGGCCTATGTAGGTTGAAGCACCACACGTAGGTTTTACCTCTTAAAGTCAATCTTTGATAAGATTTTCTATTAGTGATATTTAAACCTTGGTGATGCCAATTTGTGGATTTTCACCAAGTCATTGGTAATTCCTATCACATGGGTTCTTTGAAAGTTCAATAATTATTTTCATTAAATGTGAACACATGCACACAAATCCTTGTTCATCTAAATCATATCCTGAGTATGGCTAATAAACAAACTGCTCAATCTTACCTAATGAATTTGTGTGGATTGAACCCTTGACCATGAAACTTTATTTTCCGAATAGATTTTGGACAGCAAAGGTGGCTCGTCTCTTTAATTGGGCTATTATCTTATAAGCCACTTGTTTGGCATTAAATATTGTTTTTGGATTTTGAGGTCGTGACTTACACGCTTGGAATGTCTTTGTACTTATTCCTTTTATGCCTTGTTTTGGGGGGTAAAGGATCATTGCCTGTAAATTGGATATTGCATCACATGATGTCTTGTGAAACATGTTTAAGTGATATATGTGTATGTTTAGGCACTAGTGACACATTAAGAGCGGTTGGGTTTGAACTCAAGGCATGACCGGACTGTTGGTTCCTGGACGTTAATATGGCCCAGGTGAGGACTTATAAACCTTTGTATGCATTACTGCCTACAATGCACGGTTAACTGTCTTGATATATTAAGTGGTATTAATTGTTGGTCTTGAATGCTGTATGCATGTTTGTCTGATGTGCTGATGTTGCTATCTGCGAGTGTACTACGTTGGTGATATCTTTGATGCAGTGTGCATGACTTGTGAACTGTGTACCAGTGTGATATAATATGCCTGTCGTGCATGGGTTGATTTGTGTGTTAAATAACGTGATGTATGGTTTTGTGGTTTGTGTGGTGGATTGTGGGCTGGAGGCCCGGTTTTGAGTTTAAGATGTTAAATCCACACAACCATGTTTGAAATAACGTATGGTATAGTTCTTAAAGGATAATTGTGAATAAAATACTATTATAATTCTACTGTGGGGCTGTTGACCGGTTGGTTCGAGTGGGAAGTAATACCCCTCGGGATTTCATGCGGTTTAGCATGGTATATGCGGTTTAGCATATGGGTCTGTTATGACCGGTTCTACCTCCCTCTTTCTACCTCCCCCTTTCTACCTCCCTCTTTCTCTTTGTCTGTCTCTTTCTCTCTCTATGATGGTATTTGGGCTTGGGCCTTGATTGTATTTGGGCTTATGCCCTAGTTGTCTGATCAGACGGGACCGAGCTCGACGCACACAGTAGAGGGCCCTAACAAAATACTTAACCTTAATAACAAAGATAATAATATAAGTAATGACAAGTGATGGTATGTTGTCTGATGATGTCTTACTCTATGTATTGAGGCTGTTGTTGTTTGATGCCGGTGTAATTGTAGTTGATTTGTAATTGTATATTATTGGTTTATTTGTCTGCGGTGAGACAGTGGTTGGTCTCACCCCCTCACAGTTTTACACAGGTTAGCTGATCGATGATCAGAAGAGCATTTCAGCAGGTGGCGGTGTTTTCCTCTCCTTGGGTCGGATCCATAGAGTTCACTGTATACATGTTATCATATGTATAGTCTTCCGCTGCATACTCGTTGTTGTGTAATTTGTTGTACAATTGTTCATTGATTATGTTGTTGATATTGTATCCCGGGTAGAAGGGCATTTTGGTCACTTCACATGCTATACATTCTTTAATGGATGATTTGGGATACGGGTGTCCCGGGAATGATAAGGGCAATTTGGTCAATCTATAATTAATTTATAACTCATATAAATGAATTGGGACACGGGCGTTTCATAGCATCATGTTGCCTCCGAGTCATCGGTAATCCAATCACAAAATCCATAGCGATCATCTCCCACTTCCATTCAGGCACTGACAAAGATCTCAACTTCCCTACTGGAGCTTGATGCTCAGCTTTCACCTGTTGGCAAGTGAGACATCTTGCAACATACTCTGCTACATCCTTCTTCATCCGAGGCCACCAGAAATGGCTCTTCAGGTTCTGATACATCTTGGTGCTTCCAGGATGCATCGCATATGGCGTTATATGTCCTTCTTCCAGGATCTGACTACGCAGATTACTGACATTGGGTACATATATCCGTTCCCCAATCATCAGTGCTCCATCATCAGCTATACGAAACTTGTCCTCTTTCCCACTCTTTACTCTTTCCTTAAGCTTGACCAGGTCAGGATCTCCATCTTGTAACTCAACTATCCATCCTCTTAGATTAGACTTGACACTCATGTGTGCCAGCAAAGCTCCTGTATCATCCACTGTTAAACCGACTCCCAACTTCCTTAACTCGATAAGTGAGAACATCGAGTAATTAGTGGAAGCATCCTCTGGTTGTCTCCGGCTCAAGGCATCAGCTACCACATTGGCCTTTCCTGGGTGATACTCGATAGTACAATCATAGTCATTAAGTAACTCAACCCAACGTCTCTGTCGCAGGTTAAGCTCCTTCTGAGTCATGATGTACTTAAGACTCTTGAGGTTAGTGAAAATCCGACACTTCTCTCCAAATAAGTAGTGTCTCCAAATCTTCAGTGCCAAAATCACAGCTGCCATCTCAAGATCATGCGTCGAATAATTCTTCTCATGAGTCCTCAACTGCCTAGAGGCGTAGGCAATCATCCGTCCTTCTTGCATTAGCACGGCTCCTAAACCAAGTCCCGATGCATCATAAAACAACACATACTCAACTCTAGGCTTCTGTAATGTCAGAACCGGTGCTGTGGTCAGCTTTCTTTTGAGCTCTTCAAAACTCTGCTGACATTCCGGACTCCAAACAAATGTCTGTTCTTTCCTTAATAGCTTAGTCATGGGACTGGCTAATAAGGAAAAACCTTCAATGAACCTCTGATAGTATCCTGCAAGTCCAAGGAAACTTCTGACTTCGGATACATTCTTAGGTGGTTCCCATTCCAACACGGCCTTTACTTTGGCAAGGTCAACCTTTATTCCATCCCCGCCAACCACATGTCCAAGGAAAGAAACTTCTCCAAGCCAAAATTCACACCTGCTGAATTTGGCATACAACTGCTTCTCCCGTAATCTCTGTAGCACTATCCTCAAATGCTCCTCATGTTCCTCCTTGCTCTTAGAGTAAATGAGAATATCGTCGATGAAGACCACAACAAACTTATCCAAAAACTCGTTCAAGACCAAGTGCATCAAACACATGAACACTGCTTGGCGCATTGGTCAATCCGAATGGTACCACTGTGAACTCGAAATGACCATATCGTGTGCGGAAGGCAGTCTTTGGTACGTCCTTTTCTGCAATCTTGATCTGGTGATACCCAGACCAAAGGTCAATCTTGGAAAATACGGTGGCTCCTTGCAACTGGTCAAACAAATCATCAATCCTAGGCAACGGGTACTTGTTCTTAATTGTCACCTTGTTCAGCTGGCGGTAGTCTACACACATCCGCAAGCTACCATCCTTCTTCTTAACAAACAGAACTGGTGCACCCCATGGTGAGGTACTGGGTCTGGTAAAACCCTTCTCTAACAGCTCATCCAACTGCTTCTTCAGCTCCTGGAGCTCTGTTGGTGCCATCCTGTATGGAGCCATCGATATGGGTGTGACTCCTGGCATCAGGTCGATGGTATACTCAACCTCTCTGTCGGGTTGCAAACCCCGGAAAATCATCTGGGAACACATCAAGAAACTCCTTCACCACTGATATATCTCCCGGGGTAGGATCCCGTACATCTTCACTTGCGATGTGGTTCAACAAAACATCTGGACCATGCGGCTTCACTCCAGAATCCTGCATAGCAGAGATGCTACACGTGGCTGCAGCTCTCCTAATTCCTGTTACCAAAACCTGTCGTCCACCATCGGAAGTCAGCAGCACTTCCTTGGTCCGACAGTTCACCAGGGCATTATACCTCGACAGCCAATCCATCCCTAGGATTATGTCAAATCCCCCCATGTTCATCACAACCAAACGAGCTAAGAAAATCTCATCATCATATGAAAGGAGAACTTCCTTGCACACTTATGTTAATCTCACCACTATGCTCGCGGGTAATCTAACCCTCAACGGACTTGCTAAACTCTCTTCCTTATAGCTATGTTGTATAGCAAAACTCTGAGCGATAAAAGAATGTGTGGCACCAGGATCAATCAAAGTGTATGCAATACTACCGAAAGCTATAAAGGTACCTGCAATAACATCAGCATTCTCGGGATCATCCTCAGCCGTGATCACAAATGCCCTCGAAGCGGCTGCACTCTGGTTCATAGCTGACTATGTCCGAGTAGAAGCAGCTCCACGTCCACGGCCTCGGCCAACTCTAGAACCACTGGGTACGCTGGCCACCGATGCTTGTACAGTGTGAGCAGGAACGACAACTCCAGATCTTCCCAACCTAGGACAGGAACTCCGATAATGCCCAACTTCATTGCACTCAAAACACCTCACCCTAGTCAGAGGAGGTCTAGGGCGAGTGTCTCCAGATGAAGTCCCTCCAGACTGGGTCCATGAACTTCCACGATTGTTGTTGTTGTTGTTACTCCATCCTCGACCCTGAGATACCGGCATGGATTGAGTCTGTCCATACCCTGACTTGTTACCGGTGCTCTGGAACCTCTTGTTCTGATTCCCAACATTCTGTGTAGATTTCCTCTTCCGGACTTCTTCCATTTCTCTCTCATTCCCCATCCAGATAACTTCCGCACGAAGAGCATCCGCAAGCATATCCTGATAAGTCTCATAAACTTTGCACCCCATAACTGTCTGGATGCAAGATCGCAAACCATCCCAGAAACGCTTGCATCTGGCCTCTGGTGTGGACACATACTCCGATGTATAGATGGATAAGCGATGAAACTGGATCTCATAGTCGTTCACCGACTGTCCGATTTGCTGTCGCAGACTCAGAAATTCTCGCTTGAGCTGGTCCTGGGATACATCAGTGACAAACTTCCTTCGGAACATCTCAATAAACTGTGCCCAGGGCATGACTGGTTTCACCATGTCACGTGTTGCCGAATCCCACCAATCCACAGCAACATTGCGAAACATGGATGCAACATACCTAGCCCACCTGTCATCTGTGCTTCTCAGCTTCAGCATCACTCGGTGAGCTTGTCGAAGCCATTCATCAGCTGCCTGTAGGTTAGTCACCCCTATGAAGGCATCAAGACCTAGCTTAGACAGCTTGGTGTAAACAGGGTCCTCAACCGGTCCTTGATTCTCCTGTTCACGAGCTTCCCTGGCCTCCAAACGGGCATCCCTAGCATCCTGACGCTGTAAGATCTGCGCCATGGTGTGCATCATCTGTATGGCGTCCGCTGGTGCAACCACGGGTACTTGTCCACCCACGACTGGTTGCGGCTGGTCGACCGATACTTGGTCATCTTCCAAACGATGCTCAGCATGCTGGTTTCCTCCCACCGGATCCATTCGTACCTATGTGAAGATGTATGCATGCATGTTATAACAAGAAAGTGACCAGACTATGCACATATAGGCAACAAATAAGCACAATTATTACCCTAAGAACCTACTGCCTGCTCCGCTATCAAAATGAAATGCCCCGACCCGTATTTACCGTACATAGTAAACACGTGCCAGAACTGTTCTTATTACAATAGCAGACAGTACATACAAAATAACATACAGTACAAGTAATCTCAAATACAACATCCGTCACCCGAACCTGGGGACCATTATTCAAACCACAACAGCAGTAGCAGAAACATATAATTTATGATACAGCAACATAGAAAATATCAGCAGCGGAAGACTCATAATGAGATGCAGCGGAGGTATGGATCCGGGGACTGGTGGAGCAGAAATAGCGGCTGGCCGAACCACGTACCTGTACTACGAACAACTCATCCTACGGGATGAAACCCCGCAGGCGAGGGGTGAGTCCGAAGTGCTCACCGACAAAAGATAAACAGTAATATGCAGGCAATCACAATACTTTCGAAGTAAAATTCCAGCAAAAGAAACAACTAGATAAATAACAGAGCCAAGACCAAAAGAATGCTTATTATTATCAATTTTATCTTTCGGCCCTATCACTGGACAAGCTAGGGGTCAGACCTGGTTATTAACATGTTCCGGGTGCTAGATCAATCCAGGGATCGACATCCCAAAATAGTAACCCAGGGATAGACATCCCAAAAATATAATAACGGGATAGACATCCCAAGCATAGACATGCTTAACATAAGTAACCCAGATCATAGCCACCACAAAACAGTCTCTAACCAACTAATCGTACCACTACTTTCCTAGTGACAAACAAGTCGTCAACACAACTTCCAATTATCTCATCATATCAATAAATTCACAACCAACAAATCAACAACAACAGCAATAATACCACAGTCAAACTCAAATGGCTCAGCAGTTCAATCACGCAAAATAATCACAGAAAAACAAACACAGTATCATGTGCGACATATCAAAGTTTATCCATCCTCACCTTAGCCGATTTCCCTACTCCTGGAAGTCCTCAAATTGTCCCGGATCCGGCTCCTCGGGATATTGTTCGTTATCGGCTCCTATATGGCAAATAACAGCATACATTCACATAAGATGCACATAAATGCAAATGATGCTATATCATAAAAATAAACCTAAACTGGTTCGTAACGTCCCGGTGAAACCCCGTTATCATCATAATTCACTATTTACTATTCCTGTGTCAAAATACTATTCTATACTTATACCCGGTTATTTTTTCGGTATACCCTTCCCAAAATATTTCCATAAAAATTATTATTACTATTACTTATTTTCTTTCCCAAAAATTATAATTATTGTAGAATAATCTTTTTTAGAAATTAGTCACACCTATATATTTTTTGGTATACTTTAGTCATATCTTTACTAAAATATCTTTTATAACGTTATCTATACACATATATATATATTTCCTAAATTATTCCTGTATGCATGAGTATCAATTATTTCCATATCTCATGTCTCCCTAAATATTTAATTTTCAACTATAACCATATTATTTATATAGTCCAGATTTTATTATTATTACTTATTATTATTATTACTTAATTATTTATTATTATTATTTTTTTAATCTTGGACTGGACCGTCTGGGCCGTGAACAGTGTTGTCCAGCCCACTACATGGAGCCCAGGTAGGTCCATGCAGCAGGCCCAGCATACAGCAGCCCAGCAGAGTCACTAGCCCAACCCAAACTCAAGTCCAGCCACTTAACTCACAGCCCAATTCTATTCTAACTAGCCTAAACTAAAAACCAAGCCCACACACAACCCAACAGACCCCAAAACAACCCACGACCCACCACAGAGACGGGTCGACCCGCGACCCTGATATTCGGGTCGTCTTCAACCCATCTTCATACACCCGTTTACAAAACGGGTTACTCACCAAAGGCGGCAGCACGTCCGGCACGGCGACGAGACGGCACGGAAGGGAAGCGCGAGGGAGGAGGACGGATCTGGGCGGCTTGCTCGTCGGGTCCGGCGACTGCAGGAGAGGCGTGCGATGGTGGTCTGTGACGGCGACGAACAGAAGAGGGAGGGCGGCCGTCGGGTTTCAGCTGCAGTGGTGCGTCTGGCGGCGAGGCAGGTGGTCGTCGCGACAGGGAGGAGGCCGAGTGGGGGCCGGCTACCACGAACCCGATCTGTGGTGTTCGTTGGCTGGCGGCTGCAGGTTCCGGGCGGTGTCGTCGTGAGGGAGGAGAACACAAAGAGGAGAAAGAGAGGAAGAATGGCAGTGGCGATGGCTTGCTGTGGCGGCGTAACGGTGGGCAGGACGAAATAGTGAAGAGGGAGGTGGCGGTGAAGGCGTTGATGGTGGAGGTGGTTTGTGTTGGTAGTCTCGGGTTTGTGGCCGGTTGTGTTTATGTGTGTTATTTTTTTTTTTTACACCGGTTTGATTGAAGATTTGGCAAAGATATAGGCTGGAAAGGAGGGACAAGGGTTTATGGCCGACAATGTCTCCGTCCTTTCAAATTAGTGCAGAATATTGACTATGTATTAGCATGATTGGATAGGAAATATCTGAACCAGCAAAAGACTTAACTGTCCTTCTAGCTTCTGTTGAGTTAAAAAAAACTTACCCAGGGGTATTCGCAGCTTCCAAATCCCGAAAATTCCAACTCGTCCCGGAAATTTCGCATAAATATCCGGAGTATGGAGTGAGACTCGGAATTGGAATCCGATGCTCGGTTTTCCATAAAATAATTACCAAAGATTATTTCCATATGTTAATTACTGTACAAAGTCCTTTTACAGTCCCGGTAAAAACATAAATTTTACCCGGGCCGTTACACAGCTAGCATTACTTACCTCCTTGTCAGTCCTAAATTTCATAGTTACTCTGCATAAATGATAAGAATCCGAGCATTCATTTGGCGCATTTTTTTTTTAATCTTACAATAAATAATATTTTTTATTTTTTTCTCTTAAAATAGCAATACTGGTATATAATTCATTCAACTATGAAACAAACAAAGTGTACAAAGATGAGAAGTAAAAAAGCTCCAATGGAGCCTGTAACAGCCCGGGTAAAAATTTTAGATTTTTACCGGACTGTAAAAGTCTATTTACCATGATTTACTATTGAATTAATCTTGGGTAATTAATTCAAGGTAAATCGGGAGTCATTTTTCGAAACCGAGGGTTTTCCCGCGCTCGTGATTTTCCCGCGGATTTTTCGAACCTAAGTTGGTATTTTTTCGGGTTCGGAATTTCTCGAAAAATCACACCGGAAAATAACTAAGGAGGTATCGGTTATTTTCTGGTCCGGATCGGACTCGCCCGTAATACGGACGAATCGTATTATTTGAGGTTCACAAGCCAAATAGTAATTGCAGTTTATAAAAGAGGCATCAACCGGTGGAAGAAGGAGAGGAAGAGAAGAAGAAAAAAAAAAGAGAGAAAAAGAGAGAAAAAGAAAAAAAGAGAAAAAAAGAAGAAAAAGAAAAAAAAGAAAAGAAAATAAATCAGAAAATCAGAAAAAATAGAGGAAATGGAAAAAAAGAAAAAAAAGAGCCAATCAGAATAAAAAGAAAAGAAAAAGAAAAGAAAAGAAAAATCAGAAAAAAAAAAGAAAAAGAAAATGAGAGAAAAGAAAAAAATAGAAAAAAAAACCCGGTAGCACTGTTCATCGTCACCTACGGGTTACTGTGCACCACGACAATCTCCGGCAGATTTCTCGCCGCCACCAGAAGCTCCGTCACGCCGTTGCGAGCTCACCCCCGCCGGCCCCGAGTCGTTCCATCGCCTGACGCTGCCTGACGCGCCGTTGACCCGCCGAGGACCCGGCGGATCTGTGTTCCTTCTGCTTCCAGCCTCCCGCCGGCGACACCGCGCCAGTTTCTCGCCGCCCCGCGCCGCTCGTGCCGCCCAGACGTCGTGGTGCTGCTCGCGTCCTTCCTCGTGCCTTCCGCCGCCGTCGCGCTGCGTCAACCCGCTGGTAAGGTCGGGTTTCGCCCATTTCCGCGTCCGGGTCGCGCCCTTCCTGGGTTGCAATCCGGATCTTCCTTTTTTTTTATTTTTATTTAATTAATAATATATATCTACATATACATATAAATCTGTTTATATAATTATTTCTGTTAATTAATTTCTGGAAAAAAAAATAGAAAATATTATTTTGGAAATTACATGAAATATTCTGGGTTGAGATTTAGAAAAAATATATATATATATATACTTTGATTCCTTAATTAAGATAATTATGTTTGTTTGTAAATTAATATTATGGTTAGATTAGAAAAAATATATATATACCTTGAAAATAATTTCTATAAATTTAATATTTATATTATTTAGTCTGGAAAATTATAATTTTGTTGTATGTATATAAATATTTATTTTATAAATTAAAAGTAATTAAGTTTTGTGTTGGAAATTAAATTGTATATATATTTAGAAAAGATAAATACTATAAATATTTTCTGAAAATTATAAATAGGTTATTTTTTTTCTGGAAATTATAGTAATTATTATTTTGGATAATTATAGTTATTTTATGAAATTATTTTGAAAAAAAGAATTTTAATTAAAGTATAGTACCGAAATTATATTCGGAAATACGTTCGGTAAATTATTTTCGATAAATGGAAATAATAACAGATAAGAATCGGGATGAGATTAATTCGCAGTTTGGGCATCATAGTGTACCGATTATGTCCATTTATGTGTATGTATGGTTTTGTTGTATAGGTTTTGATATCGGGCAGTTTCCCGAGGAGCCGGCGTCGTACCGGTCATTATTTCCGGAGTTGAGTAATCGGCCAAGGTGAGGATGGATTTCCTTCAATATGTACCTATATTACTCGGTTATCATGTTTTGATGATTGTGCATTGTCGAATGTGCTTTTGCTGTGTTTTGGTTCGGGATGTTAATCCCGGAGTCTTGTTGGGTATTTTTGGGATGTTTATCCCGTGTTGATTTTTCGTGTTTTTTTTTGGATTAAGAGTAATGGTATAATTAATGAATTGTGATGAGGATGTCGATCCTCGGTATTTTGGTTAGGGATGTCGATCCCTGTGACTTGGTTTTTAATGACGGTGATATAATTGTCACGTGGTAAGTAGAGGTACGACCGGATGGTTAGAGACTGTTTTGTGGTGGCCATGATCTGGGTTCGTGTGATAAGCATGTCTATGCTTGGGATGTCTATCCCGGTTTGTTATATTTGGGATGTCTATCCCTGGGTTCTTTTTGATCTGGCACCAGGAACAGGTTGATAACCTGGTACGACCCTAGCTTATCCGTGACGGGGCCCGGAAAGATAAAATTGGATAATTGGTTTTTATTGAGTCTTTTTGGACTTGGACCGATTTTGGGTCAGGTCATTTGGTTTGACTGTTATTTTTGACTTGAGTAATTTTTAGTTGCATATTGATTGTCTCTCCTTCGTCGGTGAGCACTTCGGACTCACCCCTCACCTGCGGGTTTTCATCCCGTAGGATGAGTTGTTTGTTGTACAGGCTTGGTGCATTCCAGACAGGCTGCGGCGTTATCCCTTGGACGGGCTTGGATCCATAGGTTGCATCTATTACGCATACAGTGTTAGTGAGTCTTTAAGTCTTCCGCTGTGCATGTTTTTATTATTATTGGGCCATTGGGCCGTGTTGAGTTATTTTTGTTGTTACTATTATGGGCTGTCGAGCCCGAGTTATTGTTGTTCACACTGTATGCTTGGGCTTATTTGGTTGGGTTGTCACAGTTCCGGCTCGTGTTTACTGTGTACGGTAAATTCGGGTCGGGGCGCTTCAGAGCCAATCATAAAACAGATTTTTCAATCCCACAATATAATAAAAAACTTCGGGCCACAGTTTTATTAATGTGTTCTTCTTATCATTGTTTTGCGTTTTATTTTCAACTGAAAAATAAAAAAAAAAGTTTTAAGTCGCTAACTTAGGAGTGGCAATCCTTGGCCGGGAGAGATTTAATTAACAATCCTCGAGGCAAAAGGATACCCGAAACCTCACCCATAAAAATTTTTGTTTGCCAAAACCTTCCATCGTCAAAAGAATACTATGCATGAATAATTGCATGATTATTATTCAAACGCGGTCTTTTTTTGTTTGAAAACTGTTGAAGTAATTTTTTTTTTAAGGTTCTTTCACGTATATATATGACTTCTTTGAAAAATAAATGGTTAATTTCAATTGATTCAATTTTTTAAAAAAATTTAATTTGATGTAGAATTATTCATAAAAGGTATCAAATAATATATTTTAAAATTAAAATAAATATTAATTTGAGTGCAATATAATTATTCATATATTATTTAATTTAATACCTTTATCAATAAAAATATTCTAAATTATAGGAACAAATTTTTTGAATAAACATACTTATGTATGGATAAAACATCGGTATAAGAAATCACCATTACAAATTTTCAAGATAAAAAATGCTAAGTGAAAAGAATATATTTAAAAAATACTTATAAATTATTAAGACTAAATATACTAATGGACTAAAATTAACATGAAAATTTTCGAGCCCAAACAGACTACCTTGCTAGAATTAGCTTAGGTTTAAATCCTTGATTATTCAGTTTTATATATATATATATATATATATATATAGACTTCCTGGGCCACTGTTGTATTAGTGTGTTATTCTAATAATTGTTTCCTGTTTTATTTTCAAAGTAAAAAATGAAAAAAAATTAAGTCGG
Organism: Turnera subulata; assembly: GCA_028386065.3. Lineage (NCBI taxonomy): Eukaryota > Viridiplantae > Streptophyta > Magnoliopsida > Malpighiales > Passifloraceae > Turnera > Turnera subulata. The sequence continues at coordinate 12,654 of JAKUCV010001501.1, read as the reverse complement.
TTAGTGAGTAGTAGCAATCCTTGGCCGGGAGGGATTTAATTAACAATCCTTGAGGCAAAAGGATACGCTAAACCAGCTATAAATAGACGACACCTTCTCACCCAAAATCCCTCATATTACTAAATCCCATATTACTACTAAATCCATTGAAGTCTTTTGTTCTGTCCAGAGAGTTTCTTGTTTATTACACACTACGACTTCTTCTTCTTTAACAAGAAACTCGATCGAGATGGAGGTAGTACTCAAGAAGGGGAAGAGAAAGGTGGCGACGAAAGCCCCGGGGAAAGAACAGTTGGGTTCACTGGCGGAGAAAGCCGCGGTGAGGGAAGTGTTGGAGTTGCTGAAGACGGCGGAGAAAGCAGCGGCCGGAAAGNCAAGAAAGCGGCGCCCACCACCTCTGCCGCCCTCTTCAAGTCCCGTGATGCAAAGCGTGAGATGATACGTGAGAAGCTATACCAGGGCTTATGCATGGTTTCTCAGGAGACTGAGGAAGGGGATATCTTGAAGGAGCTAGTGGAGGCAAGTGACCCAGCTGGCGTCGCTGCTCGTGTGGAGGCGGCTCTGTTCAAGAACGGGGGGCGGCTCGATAACTGGAAGTATCGATCTTTGTGCTTTAACATCAAAGATCCAAGAAACCCAGATTTTAGGAGGAAAGTGCTCCTTGGGCAAGTGGAGCCGGAGATGATTGTGGGTTTGATGAGCACAAGATCGGAGGTGGCGAGCACAAGGGGAGAGATGGCCAGTAACGAGCTGCAAGCGCTGGATGAGATGTATGAGAAGGCCTCAGAGAGGAGGCGGCGCTTGATTAATGGAGATGCCCAGAAGGCCACAACTGACCAGTTCAAGTGTGGAAAGTGCGGGAAACGGGAGACAACTTATTACCAGCTCCAAACTAGGTCTGCTGATGAGCCAATGACCAGTTACATCACTTGCGTCTCCTGCCACAATCGCTGGAAGTGCTAATTACGTGCGCAATTGATGTATATTTTTAGCACTAATTGGTTCATTAGACTAATTGAAAGTTGATGTAGTAATGTTCAAATTCAGTTATGCATTCTCTACAAAGTTGTTCCATGTAAAGCTATGCTATATGCAATCAATGAAATCTGTTTGCTGTTTCGACCAAAAAAAGAGAACCATGTTGTTCCAATTATTACTTCCTGGTAGTTTGCTTCATGCTGATCAAGCAAGTGTAGAAAAAAATTGTAGGCAATATATGTGTTTGCGAAATACTGTATGTTTGTTTGTTACTAGCTCATGGACGAGGATTATTGTTTGTATGTGCAAACAAAGTCTGCGCTGTGAATCTGCTGTCTGCAGTCAGCCTATCTGGTGTAATTCGGATATTCATCTCTTCAGATGTTTTGAAAAAAGGAAAAAGTTTGCTTGATGCTAATTAACTTTGTATGGTATGAATATGATCAGTCCTACTATTTGGATGACTTCCGGTCCAAAATTATCCTTTGACTAAAGCCCAATCCACACTCTCCCGCATACAACAACCCGAAGAAACTCCCCTTCATAGAAGAAAGAAATGGAAGAGGATGGCACTTGATAACGAAGTTAAATTGTAACCAAGAAAAACAATAACGAAATTAAATATTTGTTTCATCCTCGAAAAAGTTACATTTCTGTTTCATCTTGGTTTAATTTGTGCAAATGTATAGTTTATTTCAACATAAAATGTTTAATTTATTTTCTCACAAAATAATGTATAATTTATTAAATGCTATCGTATCCCGGTATAAAAGGATAGGGTGGTATGAAAAAAATCCATTCCAAGATGACTTACCATTTATTAGTGTTAAGGATGTGTAAAAGAATCACCACGTGGTAGCGCTTTACCTATCTATCTCAAAAATTCCGGCTTCTCCACGACATTTCCAGTCAAGTTACAGTTATGTGATGTAGTGAAATAGAATTTCCTTATTACATAAATGGGGCAACATCAAAGCCAAAAAAAAAAAAAAACAAAAAAACAAAAACAAAAACAAAAACAAATCCTTCTTTGTAAAGGAGGGGGAAGAGCAGGGTTTTACCAAAATTATTTAATGAAATGACACCCCTCAAAACCCTAAAAACTAAGGTTACAAAATATCAACCCACACATTTCACTCACTCTACCAGTCCCTTCACCTCTCCTCCACCACTAAAGTAAGAACCAAGCCACTGTTGCTCACTTGAGAACTTCTCTAATCATTCGTTTTCTTTTACTTTCTTTTAGAGAGTATACTTCTACTTTCTTTTGATTCGATTGTTCTTTTTTGGGTTAGGTACAGCCTCTTAGAATGCCCGTTTCTCCTGATATCGCCGCCACAGCAGAGTTCCTGCAGGTAACTCCTCATTTATTCATAAAGTGTATCGCTTTATTGTTTTTCTCGAGTTTTTTTTTTTTTTTGCAATTTTATGCTCTACTTGTTTGGCCTGATGGATTGTGTGGAGTTCGTTTTCACTTCAATTTTTGCTTTTTGTGGGTTTGTATTTTGGTTATTGGTTACAGGGGGCAGGCAGGCAGACTCTGCTCTTACAGGGTGATTCACCTCTCCGGCGGCGAAACCAGTTGCTGCGGGGTGTGCTCCGCAGTCATAAACCCCTCCTTGGTTCATCTAACCGCAGGGGTGTCTCATTGAGGTGCTCTGCTGCTCAATCAAAGCCTCGCGTTGTGGTTTCGGGAAACGCGACCACCTCCTCTGTTGATCAAAACTTGGTCGAGAGGCCCGCACAAGAAGTTATTCATTTCTACCGCGTTCCCTTGATTCAGGAGAATGCCACTGCTGAATTGGTTAAGTCAGTTCAGACAAAGGTTTCCAATGCTATTGTTGCTATACAGACCGAGCAGTGCTTTAACATCGGCCTTAGTTCGGACATTTCGAGTGAGAAGCTTGGAGTTCTCAGGTGGCTGCTTTCGGAGACATTCGAGCCGGAGAATTTGGGGACCACAAGCTTTCTTGAAAAGAAGAGGAGGGAAGGGCTGACTGCCACGATTGTTGAAGTTGGGCCTAGGCTCTCCTTCACTACTGCTTGGTCTGCAAATGCTGTATCGATATGCCGTGCTTCTGGATTGGTCGAGGTGGAACGAATGGAACGCTCCAGGAGGTATTTGCTGTACAGTAAGGGTGTCCTGCTGGAAGCACAGATCAATGAGTTTGCTGCAATGGTCCATGATCGGATGACCGAGTGTGTTTATACTCAGAAGTTGACATCTTTCACCACAAACGTCGTCCCTGAGGAAGTTCGGTATGTGCCTGTCATGGAGAAGGGGAGGAAGGCTTTGGAAGAGATAAATCAGGAGATGGGCTTGGCCTTTGACGAGCAAGATTTGCAGTACTATACGAAGCTCTTCAGGGAGGACATCAAGCGGAATCCATCAACTGTTGAATTGTTTGACATTGCACAGTCTAATAGCGAGCACAGCAGACATTGGTTCTTCACCGGGAAAATTCTCATTGATGGACAGCCCATGAGCAGAACCCTTATGCAGATTGTGAAGAGCACCTTGCAGGCCAACCCAAACAACTCTGTCATTGGCTTCAAGGATAATTCAAGTGCCATTAGAGGCTTCCCTGTAAAGCAATTGCGACCCGTTCAGCCTGGTTCAACATGTCCCTTAAGCGCTACTCAGCGGGACCTTGATATTTTATTCACAGCTGAGACTCATAATTTCCCATGTGCTGTGGCACCTTACCCTGGGGCAGAAACGGGTGCAGGGGGTCGAATCAGGGATACTCATGCGACTGGTCGTGGTTCCTTTGTTGTTGCATCTACAGCTGGCTACTGTGTGGGGAATCTGAATATTGAGGGGTCATATGCACCATGGGAAGATCATTCTTTCATCTATCCATCAAACTTGGCTTCACCTTTGCAGATTCTCATTGATGCTAGCAACGGTGCTTCTGACTACGGAAACAAATTTGGGGAGCCTCTTATTCAGGGCTATACTAGGACATTTGGAATGAGACTTCCTAGCGGGGAGAGGAGGGAATGGTTGAAGCCTATCATGTTTAGTGCAGGTATTGGGCAGATTGATCACACCCACATAACAAAAGGAGAACCTGAAGTCGGTATGTTGGTTGTAAAGATTGGAGGTCCTGCTTATCGTATTGGAATGGGAGGTGGTGCTGCATCAAGTATGGTCAGTGGTCAGAATGATGCCGAGCTTGATTTTAATGCTGTACAGCGTGGAGACGCTGAGATGGCGCAAAAATTGTACCGTGTTGTTCGTGCCTGCATTGAGATGGGGGAGAAAAATCCGATTGTGAGCATCCATGATCAGGGTGCTGGTGGAAATTGTAATGTCGTTAAGGAGATTATATATCCAAAGGGTGCTGAGATTGACATTCGTGCAATTGTAGTCGGTGACTACACTATGTCTGTGTTGGAGATATGGGGTGCTGAGTATCAAGAGCAAGATGCAATCTTGGTGAAGGCTGAAAGCCGTGACCTTTTACAATCAATCTGTGACAGGGAAAGGGTTTCGATGGCTGTTATTGGGACAATCAATGGTGGGGGGCGTGTTGTTTTGGTTGATAGATCAGCCACTGAGAAATGTCATTTGGCTGGACTTCCCCCTCCTCCTCCAGCCGTTGATTTGGAACTGGATAAAGTACTTGGGGACATGCCCCAGAAGACCTTTGAATTTCAACGCCTGGTTCATGAACGAGAACCTTTGGATATTGCACCTGGGATAACATTGATTGACACTTTAAAGAGGGTGTTGAGGCTTCCATCTGTATGTTCAAAGCGCTTCTTGACGACAAAAGTTGATAGATGTGTCACAGGTCTTGTAGCACAACAGCAAACTGTTGGTCCTTTGCAGATTACTCTTGCTGATGTGGCTGTCATTGCTCAGACGTACACAGACCTGACAGGAGGTGCATGCGCGATAGGCGAGCAGCCAATAAAAGGTCTGCTTAATCCAAAGGCAATGGCTAGATTGGCTGTTGGTGAAGCGCTGACAAATTTGGTATGGGCCAAGATTACCTCTCTTTCTGATGTCAAGGCAAGTGGTAATTGGATGTATGCTGCCAAGCTTGATGGGGAAGGAGCAGACATGTATGATGCTGCCATAGCTCTTTCAGAAGCTATGATTGAACTTGGTATTGCTATTGATGGAGGCAAGGACAGCCTTTCAATGGCAGCCCATTCCGGTGGTGAGGTTGTTAAAGCCCCAGGAAATCTTGTTATTAGCGCTTATGCCACTTGCCCTGATATAACAAAAATAGTAACCCCGGATTTAAAGCTGGGAGATGATGGTGTGTTGCTTCACATTGATTTAGCAAAGGGAAAACGGCGGCTTGGTGGATCTGCCCTTGCTCAGGCATTTGACCAGGTTGGGGATGACTGTCCGGATATTGAGGATGTTTCTTACCTCAAAAGAGTTTTTGAGAGCGCCCAAGATCTTATTGGTGACGAACTTATATCTTCCGGTCATGATATCAGTGATGGTGGGTTACTGGTCTGTGCCTTGGAGATGGCATTTGCTGGGAATTCTGGGATCAGTTTTGACTTATCTTCGAAGGGAGAGAGCCTCTTCCAAACACTATATGCGGAAGAGCTTGGCCTTATCATTGAGGTTAGCAGGGGGAACTTGGAAACTGTGATACAGAAGCTTAACAGTGGAGGGGTTTCTGCTGAGATCATTGGACATGTGACTGCTTCGCCTGTGATAGAGCTTAAAGTTGACGGGGTAACCCATCTGAACGAGAAGACGTCTGTGCTTAGAGACATGTGGGAGGAAACCAGTTTTCAGCTGGAAAAGTACCAAAGATTGGCTTCATGCGTGGACTTGGAGAGAGAGGGCTTAAAATCCAGGCGTGAACCTTCATGGAAGTTGTCCTTCACTCCTTCCTTTACAGATGAGAAGTATATGAATGTAACCACAAAACCAAAAGTAGCTGTTCTTCGAGAGGAAGGAAGCAATGGTGACAGAGAAATGTCTGCAGCATTTTATGCTGCTGGTTTTGAGCCCTGGGACATTACGATGTCAGATCTTCTGAATGGAGCTGTTTCTCTCCAGGATTTCAGTGGCATTGTTTTTGTTGGAGGTTTTAGTTATGCCGATGTACTTGATTCTGCAAAAGGTTGGTCTGCTTCCATACGGTTCAATCAACCACTTTTGGATCAGTTTCAGGAGTTCTACAAACGACCAGACACTTTCAGTCTTGGGGTCTGCAATGGGTGTCAACTTATGGCACTGTTGGGGTGGGTTCCAGGGCCCCAGGTTGGTGGTGTTTTTGGTAGTGGAGGAGATCCATCACAACCAAGGTTTATTCACAATGAGTCTGGTCGATTTGAGTGCCGCTTTACAAGCGTCAGTATAAAGGACTCGCCTGCTATGATGTTTAAAGGAATGGAGGGCAGTACACTGGGTGTATGGGCTGCCCATGGAGAGGGAAGAGCATATTTCCCAGATGATGGTGTTCTTGATCGTGTAATTCACTCAAACTTGGCACCAGTAAGATATTGTGATGATGATGGTAATCCAACAGAGGTTTACCCTTTCAATGTGAATGGTTCTCCTTTGGGAGTTGCGGCAATTTGTTCTCCCGATGGCAGGCATCTTGCCATGATGCCTCACCCAGAGCGTTGCTTCTTGATGTGGCAGTATCCATGGTACCCAACAAATTGGGATGTGGACAAGAAAGGACCTAGCCCTTGGTTAAAGATGTTCCAGAATGCCAGAGATTGGTGCTCACAGGTTATTTTCTGTTATTTTCATCTTGTTAGTTTCTCGATTTAAGCGCTTCCTGACATTCTGTTTCTTATCAATCTGCAGTTTCTCTGAGGTATGGGGGACTACGAAAGCATTAACAACTTTTTGAAGCTCAAAGGTGGAATTGCTCTTATGTTCTAACCATAGTCCATGTCATCAAAGTCTTTCTTCCCTGATTTCATCTGCCAGAAATACAATGCAGAGGGTTGAGTGGAGATGAGTGTTGAAAATCTTTTCGAGTTTCCCATTTTATCGTGTTCTGGTTTCTCTTTCTTTGTATTGTATCCGAATGAGGGAACTCATAGGGATATTCTAACTACAAGATTTTGAATTTTTTACCTATCTGTATCTTTTGGCAATTTTTTTGATGGGCTGGATTCACAAATCATTGAGGCTAGTTCCATTTATATAAAATGAAGCTCTTATTGTTAAAAAAAGGGCATGAAACTGTTCAACCATGATCTGTGTATCAATTTTATTCAAGTCAAACAAGGAACTGGCCTCTCTGCAAAATTGGTTAAAATAAATAATCATGCGTGAATCAATTGAATTATGATTTGCTGTCATATATATTGTCTAGTTTCATGTTAGCTGTCTTGTTTTCTATGTCATGGCCTCCATAGTCTCGTTGCTTCTCATTGGCGTTGGATTGTGGTGCATAGTTTATAGGACATTCACAGTATATCCGTAGCGTTGAGCAAGTATTCTAGAGACCAACATTAAGTGTGTGGCGGGAAAATTTAGGCTTTCAGGTCCTCTTAGTGCTTTAGATGTAGATTAGCTGATCAAGGTAAACATGTCGGTGCTTCCTAATTTTTTCATGAAATGCTTTACTCAGGTGCCTAGACCTGTTCCTGTGGTGCAGGCTCTCTGTACTTGAGTTTTCATTTTCCTACACTAATAATAAAAGAGAAACAGAATGTCATGCTTATGTGTTTTTGCTTACGAATGAAATGGCAGCTAAAAGTTGTCCGATTGTGTTGGCTTCAATCTCTGCTTCTACACGGTTTAGAATATGCAGATCTGCAATTTCTATCTTCATTTTGTCAAAAAGGCTCCGTTTGCTAAATTCAGATGAAGGATCATAGTTTTTGTTTCCTTTTATTTTCTTTTGTCTGTTGCAGTCTGCAGGTCATCAACAGCAGTGATTTACAAGCATTATTTTTCTTAATCGCTCAGTTTGTTAATTCCTATGCGACATATGATACAACATATCTGTGGAATGTGGATGCATACTTGCTTTGGCTGCCATATCCGGTTATCCAGAAATCCACTTTTTTTTTGCTTGCTTTTCGCAGTCTGTGGTCGCTAACATGAATGATAACTTATCAGTAACATTAATTTTTATGCTGCATAAGTTCTCATCCATGTTACTGATATTCTGTCTTCATTCTCTTACGTCTGATTTTGATTGTTTCTAGCATTAACTAACATTGGAAACACTTATATTTGCAGAGAGCTCTGCCAGTGTCAACCTCTAGGTTTGAATTGTTTGGGTTGAGATCTTGGCAGAGAGGACATTGTACAGTATATACTCAATAATGTCATATACACAGTTTCTTGACACGCTACTCTTTCAGCTGACACTAGGTCACATCGCGAGAAGCTCTACACGTTTGTTGTTTCATTTCACTGGGTGATCTGGATGACTGGAGCCATCATTGAAGAAAGTTAATTGACAATTGTTTGGGAGAGTTTGAGGTGTATCCTCAACCTTCCATCTGTCTTTGAAATTTATTTCTGGGTTTTTGTTAAAGTTAATACCTTGTGCAAGAGGCTTGATTCTTTCCAACACACTTAGTCGTTTGTGCTATTTTCAGCTTAACCTTTTGGCAAACTGAACAGATCTTGCGGTATGTGGAATGTTGGATCTAAGTCATTTCAACTTCTTATTTCTACAGTTCTCTTTATGAGTTTTCTTTGCACTGGTTAGAATCTTGTGGAACAGTGGTGTCTGAGCAAAAATGGCACCTGAATGGGAAGAAGACAAAAGGGGATGTAGTTGAAGTATGATTATCGCGACCAAAGGGGCAAACTGTAGACCCTCCCCGACAAATCAGTAGATGAGTTTTAAAAAAGTTTAGAAATCATATTTACGACTAATTATGTTTTCTGAATTCTTATATATGGTTTTGATGCATGGAACATATTCTTTTACCATAACAGCTACCACACTAGGCACCAAGGGAGACACTGTGCTTCTACTTCCCCGCTTTTCTCTTTTTCCCTTTTCTTCTTCTCCTCTGATTCACTGCCGAACTTGTAGGATGATTTTGTTTGTCCAAGGCTTGGAGTATTACAGGTCCTTCATAGGATTGATGTTGCAATGAGTTCTTTCTTCTTTAGTAAAAGAAAACTTGGAAAATGGTAGTAGTCACAATATGTGAAGAATATACCCAATTTTTGGAGAGAAAGGCCAAGCCAATGCAGAAAATAGCGCGTTCTTTTGATATTTAGGTACAATATTGGAATTGAATTGTTCTTTTTTATCATTGAAGATATTGGGATTCAGTTTACTGTCAAAGGAATTGACTTACTTTCCATAAGAATTACCAAGTTTGATAAAACAGAGGTATAAAGCGAGTTGTGAGATATGTATATTCCCAAAGAGGGGCTACTAGAGCCTTAAAACTGTAATTCCATGGAGCTTTTGGTTACTTAGAGTCCTCCATTTCTCCATGGGAATAAAGATCAAGCCATTGTGAACCATGATACATCAACAAAATTCGCCTCATCACCACCCGGATTATGTTGCCCTTTTTTCTGTCCCACATGAACGGAACGATGCAGGTTCCTAGGTTGCGGATTTTATTTCCTTGGTAGGCTTCTACTTTGTAGGTGTGTAGTGGTAGTTCAATAGAAGGAAAAGGAAAAATCTAAAGAGCTCATTTTCCCGTCACCTTGAGTGACAAATTTTTGTCCAGCATCTTACCATTAATTGTTCTGAATAACCCTCCTGAATATCAAACATCGAAGAGCTGTTGATCGAAAATAAATAAATAAATGTACATTAGAGTTCATCATAATTTTTCCCTAGCCGGGTGGGTTATCTTCATTGTTATCAAACCCGGACCGGCCCGGCCGGTTGAACCGAGGTAACCGCGACCCGGAGACAATTCTGGGTTTTTTACCCCTCCTGGTTGTATACTCCAAAAACCCGGTCGGGTCATGACGGGTTCTCCGGTTTTTCCGATTTTTATTGACCCGTTTCTGGTTTTTTCTGGGTCAAAAGGCAAAATTTTCAAAATTTTATTTTGGTCAGACCATGATCAGACCTTTGGTTAGACCTTAACTAAAAAATTATATATTTTTACTATTAACTCTAATACCAATCAGACTGGTTGGACCGCGGTTGAACCTCTTAACCCGCGACCCGGCAACTGAAACGGGTCAATGGCCGGGGCGGGTTTTATAACCTTGGTTTTCTTTACAGTGTGGTGCTATGTTTTTTCTCCAAAAGCTCATGAGCAAGGTTTTTAAAACCGGACCGGGCATCGAACCGGTAAATACTATAAATCATCATAATTTGGGTTCAACCACGGTTTGATCAAGGTTCAACCATTTTGTTTTTTTCATTAAAAATAATAATAAATGAGTTTAGATGATCTGTGAGAATTTGGGCTAAATTTTAAATTGAAGTCCAGCAAAAAGAAATATCTAGCCATGCTTTTAAAAGCCAAGTATACCAAAAAAATAAAAACCCTAGCTTTCTTTTCTTTTCCTCAAATGTTTCTCATTCTTCCCTATCTCTCCCTCACCTTTTTTTTTTCTCCTTTGTAGATCGTTTGAATTTATGATTATCAAAACCAAAACAATTTTTCCACATCTTTGCTCTTTCACTACCTAAACTTATGATTCTACAATTTAAATGAAAATATGCATCAACTTTTACACATATATGATCTGAAAGTAAAAATTTGAGAAAAAGAAGATAAAAAGAAGGCTTCGGTTACTACTATTCTCCTCCTCCTCTTCTTCCACTTTGATTTGAGTCTTCGAACTTTTGCATTTCTTTTAAGGAAAACGTGGTCGCATTTAGTAACAATAATAACCAAAAAAAAAATTGACCGGATGATTGGGATAACCGGGTCTGGTTCGGAGAGTTCCCTCTAAATCGCCAAAACCAGCCGGTTCATATCGGTTAAATGTTCATAGGATTTTTTAGAAATAACCAGACCGGAGCCTTGCTGGTAGGCCGGTTGAACTGGGTTAACCGGCCGATCCGGTCCGATTTTAATAACCTTGAAAAAAAGGATGAGGGAGAGATAGGAAAGAATGAGGAACAGTTGAGGAAAAGAAAAGAAAGTTAGGGTTTTTTACTTTTTGGTATACTTGACTTTTAAAGCATGGCTAGATGTTTCTTTTTGCTGGGCTTCAATTTAAAATTTAGGCCAAATTCTCACAAATCATCTAAGCTCATTTATTATTATTTTTAATATAGAAATAAACAAAATGGTTGAACCACAGTTATTACGATTTATAGTTTTTATGGGTTCCATGGCCGGTACGGTTTTAAAAACCTTGCTTTTAATCGTCTGCATAAAATGATATAGTGCCATGATATTCTTTTGGACTTTAATTGCTTCATTCGCAAACGAAAAAGATAAATATACGCTAATACGAATTATATAATTCTCCAAGACTCCAACTTTACAGAGTAGCTTGCTGATTGGGTTTATTCTGACCAATCAAATTCACAAATATGAGTATATATAGTGGTTGGTCAAGTATCCTGTCTTCGTCTTCTGTGACTTTTAAATTTTATTTCCTTGCTCATGGGTTGAAATATATGAAATCACACAATAAGTTGATACAATTCCAGCACCAGTATTCATTTAGTCCATTTCCAGCTGGATCAACCCATTAATGGGTAAATTTTTTATAAATACTGTATTTTTTTCCATTTGCAAGATTTGAACCAATTACCAAACTATTTGAACCAACCAAGTCTTGGTAGCGCCATATATAAAATTTATCAAGTTTCACCATTTATGACATCTATGATTGCACCATGTTGACATCCATGGCTGTTTTTACTTATGATCAGTTGTTTGGCTTACAGGTCAGTTGTTTTTAGATGATAGCAAATCTTTGTTTAAGCTCAAACTATAGGATAGACGTGCACCTTGTCTTGATATTCATGGTAATAGACAATAGCAGCAATTACAGAAGAAAATGTAAAATCTTTCGCTTGTGGAGACCTGCTGCACAGACAGACTATATAGCTTGCTGTGAGCAGGTTTCCTGAAGCGTGAGGCATCTCAGTTGAAGCCGTATCCATTGTCCACCCACGAACAGTAGGTGAAGATATCTTTGTTCACTCCTTCGAGGAGTCTTTCTATAGTATTTGGGTGGGGGAGGAAATTCGGAGATTGGTCTTCCCATCCAAGTGGAGGTGGAATTTGCTCATCTGTTAGGCAGTGATCAAAAGCTTGGCTTCCACCTGTGTATCCTGGTTGGTTTTCTAGTATGGCTGCAGGTTCACTCTGGTAGCCTTGTGGGTTGATGGCATATTCTTCTGATGAGAACTGAATGTCGGAGATCGGATTTGGTGATATCTGTGAACTTCCATGACTAGGAATACCAAATGTGAGATTAGCTATTTGGTTCCCAAGAATTTCAATCTCCTCCTGTAAGCTGGCCACCTGCAGAAAATAGGTAAACCATGTATCACTTAATTTCCCAAGTTAAGACTTTTTAGTGTTACTAGCTAGTTTTAGGGTGCTGTATATGGTAAATTGTATTGATGACGACAATCTGAAAATAGCATGGAAACCTGTTGCTGGAGTGCAAATATATGAGCAATACAACCATACACAGGATCTCGGATCCGAGCCAGAGCTTCGTAGGATATGGTAATGGCAGCTTCACTTCGGTTGTGTACTGGGAGGTGTAACAGAAGCTTGGAAACGTTGCTTGCACCAAATACCTTGTGCACTGCT